>JPKC01002395.1:0-52101 GCA_000750925.1 Pseudogymnoascus sp. VKM F-4518 (FW-2643) | reverse complement strand
CATCCCCTCCCCCTCCGACCCCACGCACATGAAACAATTATTCCCAAGTAAGGTATTCGATATACTTCATCTTCTCAAGGTTGATGATGAATGATGGCCGCTCCACGCCACGCCCTTCACAGATGGCCACTAAAGATCTACATGAACAATTAAAATAAAATGCTGGACAGACCCAACGCCGCGCTAGCAAATGCTATGTGAGAATGAAAATTTGAATCGTTAAAACTCCCGAGCTGGAGAATATGCTCTGAAGCAAGACCGACCGGCTAGAAGACAGCCGCGAGTCCGCTCTTAGATTGCCGTTTGCTGAACCTATGCCGTTTTGGTGGCGCATCTTCTTGGTTCTTGGTCAGGTTTTTGCGACCGTTGCGGTCAGTAACACCCATTCCCTCAGGATACGTGTTTCCGCCACCAAGGGTGCTTGTCGGACTTGACACCGAGGATGACATCTCGGCGAAGTTGCTGTCGTTGTTGTAAGAACCTAACATGCTTTGTGACATCGCAAAGTCCTTCGCGCTATCAAGAGTTTCAATCCACTCCTCAGGGGTCGTTCGACCCGCGTCCGAGCTATTAGATGACCGCGGCTCTTCAAACGAATAGTGGGTTCCATGCTGTAAACCATTAGATATCACTTCAGTAAACACAGCAACTTCCAAAACTTACCGTATCTACACACCATCCTGCCTGCCCCTTCAGCTCCGCCTGTAACCGCCACGTGCAATCGGAAGCCAAGAGAGAGATTTCTGTCTTTGACTTCTTCTCGTCCCCTCCTGCAGCTGCTAATATTATTCGGGCGCTCGAGGTAACCATGACTAGCCTCTGCCTCTTCTTGATAGTGCTTCCACCAAAAAATCGGGAGAATTTCTTGTCGCTCTTGCCGTTGTTGTCGCTTTTAGATCCTGGGCTGCTGGCGATGGGGCTCGAAGTAACCATGAGATTCCCAAGCTTGAGAATCCTCTCATTATTCCGAGTTAGTACAGGGGACCATTCGATGTCCAGCTGAGTAGGAGGCGGCAGTTCAGTAATAACCCGTGGTGGTCTTGAAATGCCGCTTCCATTCGCACCTCGGGTTGTTGGTATTGGCTGCGAAGCACTCTGGTATCCATCTAGTTTGATAACGTGCGGTTTTTGCGAAGGGGGAACATGAGGCATTAACCTCGGCGCCTTTTGCCTCCATAAGCCCCGTCCCCATTTTATGCCATCGAAGAATTCGTGGTTCTTAATATGCTCCATGGACAGCCGCCTCTGCGGGTCATGGACCAATAAGCGTTCCACCAAGTCTCTTGCTGCCGGAGGAAAGCCAGGCGGAAACTCATAATCCAGCCCAACAATCTTCTGGAACGTCAAGTACTCATTTGCAGCCTTGAAAGGTGGCCTTCCTGAGAGTAGTTGATATATGATGCAGCCGAATGCCCAGAGGTCGCTTGCCTTGCAAGCGTTTTTGTCCGTGAGCAGCTCCGGGCTGACATACTCTGCTGTGCCAACGAATGACGCTGCTCGATTATCGTCATCCTCCTTGTCCATCTCGGGGAGGCCCTGTTTTGCCACAGCATATGGGTCTTTTAACAGCTTTGCCGTTCCAAAATCGGTAATTTTGACGTGCATTTGATCGTCGAGAAGAACGTTCTCAGGCTTCAAATCTCGGTGGATTACACCACGAGAGTGCATGTAGTCGATCGCATCCAGAATTTGCGCACCATAGAAACGGGTGCATTCCACGTCAAATGTGCCAATCTTCTTCAACACTCCGAGGAGTTCCCCGTTGCTCGCCACATCCAGAACATAGTATAATGACTTCTCATCCTGAAACGTGTAGTAGAGTCGAACAATGCCCGGGTGTTCCGTCAGACGGTTGAGTGTATTCTTCTCAATGTTGACATATTTGATCTTCTTTTCCTTGATGATGTGCCTTTTGTCGAGTACTTTGACTGCATACTCTTTTAATGTCTGGCGATCTGTCGCAGCCAGGACAGTGCTGTATGACCCTTCACCGAGCGTTCGACCAAACGAGAAATCCCTAACGCCCTTCTTTACAGATCTTAAAACTGGCTTGCCAGTCGCATCGATTTCTTGTCGGACTCCAACTGCAGCCCCCCTTTCTTTCCACTCTTCACTACTTGCTTGTAGTGGACCGTCCAGGCCGTATGATTGCGACCCGCTCGGGGGAACTGGACTGGGCGCCATATTCGGGTTCGTAATTCCCCGACCACCACCCAATGCTCTCGAGCTATCTCGTGTTGCGCCATTGCCTGGTAAAATTGGCTGGCTTTGGCTGTATGATCGATCTCTATGGCTGTCGTCTCGAATTTCTGCACCAGCAGCCATGACAGCTTCTGCATTTCGCGATTCTACCCTCGGAGGGTTGTTGTGCACGGAATTGCTCGAAGATTCGGTTCGTAACCGATACGAACCAGGTTGCCGAGATGGTAGGTTGTTTGCTAGTGGTGGGATGGCCGAGTACGCGCCGGAGACCGGCCTACCCCCAGAGTATCCGCGTTCCCTACCGGGTACATGGCTTGACTGAAACGGAGGAAACAGCGCTTCTTGTTGGGCCTGATGGTTGAAGGGCATGGACTGTCCTGGCCTGTAATTCTGCGCAGAGGGCGCACGGCCCTGTTCTTGGGTAGCTGTTGAGGGCTCAGTAGGCTCTGGCGTATGTCTCCGCGAAGGCCTTCTACTGTCTACCGATAAGCCAGACAGTCGGGGGGGTTCTGGGTCGTTGGCCGGTTCGCTGCGCCTCAGCAAGTTGAAAAGCGAGCGACGTTTTTGTTGAGGTTCAGATGATCCATCCACTGTCGTGTCTACAGCTTCCCGACTTGTTACAGATGGGGGAGTGTCTGTGGGGGCTGTTGATGAGTCGGGAGACCCTCTGTCTGGGTTAGCAATACGCAAGCCACCAAACGAATGTGTGAGGCTCAGGTTGTCGGGTGTAGAGTTCATTGAGCCAGGGGTTAGGCTTTCAGGATGTGGGGACGATATGCCAGCCATGCCAATTTGTGGTGCTCCGCGCCTCGTCTGGTCGTTGGGATTCGAGGAGTTGGCAGACAGGGCGTCCTGTGGTGATGTTCCTTGGAAAGTTTGTCCACTTCCACCCGGTCCCACTGAACCACCAGACCCGTCGCGAGGGAAGGACATATTATCCTGCTCTTGTCGGCTTATGAACAGCCGATTCCTGTTCTGCTTTTCCAATAGCTTCGGATAGTCCTCCAAGGTGCTGCGAGCCAAGGCGATGCGGTGGCAACCGATTGTTGGCGAGCCCCAGGTGCGATAGGGGTGCTACGGTGGAGAGTGGTGAGCTAGTCGTTTGGCCCCTTCTGGGGCAGAGCCTCTCACTTTCAGCAACGTAAATGATAGAGACAGGGTGGTGTTGTGTCGTGGTTGTGTTTATGTTCGTTGTCCGTCGGCGATACTAGCGGAAGAAAGGTGGAGTGCCGGGATGATGGAAATTGGTCAAAGGGTACCCGGAGGTCGTGGCCTTGCGCATACAATACGATGATTCTCACAACATACAACTTTCGCATATAATATATAGATCGGCACGTAATCAAACTTCGCTGTCTACAGTATTGCTCTATCTTTTTCTTCTATTTGTGGTTGTTTATGTGGAGCTATTGAGCTCTGTGCCGTCGTATACACGTACTGTAGTCGGCTGTGCACCGTAGCTGGTCAAGAACAACGACGGTTCCTGGTCGTTCTTTCCATTTATGTTTACCAAATATATAGATTGTGCTCTACTAGAGAAATCCCTTGCTACTTCCATATTAAGGATGATTTTAGTACTAGAATTTAAAAACTTCGCAGCCGTGTCATTATCTGAGCATTGACAGCTCAGCAGTTGTTGTAAGCTCATTGCGCATCTGGGAAGCGTTTACTCGCCCAGTCTTTCGTTATGCTCCGGCCTTCCCCTACTATGATATCTCTTTCCAAAAGAGACGTGAGAGAGCATTTGGAGAACGTTGGCCGCAAAGCCGCAACATCACTGTGCGGCGATGCTGAACAACCTGTAAATACCAGGTTCCTCACGCAGCCACTTTATAACCGCCAGTCAACTTTCACGGATGATGCTAGAGCTACATCATGGGGCCAGTCCAGCTTTCAAGGCACTACTAGATGCACGACCGGGGATACTATCAGAGGCCAATCTGATGGCCCAGATGTCTCTTCCGAATCCAGATCATCAGATGGCTCTGATACCGATGAGATATCTCATATGGAGCAGCCAATAAGCCGATTGCTTTCCCTCGAGGACAACGAGGACTCGGGAAATGAAGATGTGTACCAATTAACAGGGCTTTCGCTCCAAGATGATAATGCAAGTGAGGGCAGTGACCTAAGGCAACCATTGGGATTTAGAAGCTCGGAATCAAGACGGCAGGAGACGCCACAGGAAAATAACTTAGCCTATGGTGGGCTCATGGGGAGACCTTCACGGGATTCGTCGTCGTTCGGTAAATAGCTGTCCATTTCGATCTGCTGGGTGTATTGTTAATACGCACTTACAGTTCCCGATGATGTATCTACTCCCCAGGAGGCAAGGCTGCCAACTCTGCAGCGGCTCCGTGTTCGAAATCCGTTGCCGCGATCGCCACTGTACAGATCTTATAGCCACCGACCTTCCCCAGAAGGCCCCAAAAGCGTAGGACTGGCATCACACCTGGCATCTCCTGGAAGCCCCGGGGTTTTATTCTCGCAGCCAGCAAGGCGCTCGAGGGACTACCGACTCCGTACGCCAGCATTCTCACGGGAAGAGTCCAATAGATCCAGATCAATTCTCGAGGATTTCGGTATTTCCGAGCCATATACTCGGATTGACTTCCCGCTGCTCATGAAGAGAAGCCAACTCCATGGTGCTTCGTCTCAGAGCTCTGGCGGGGGAGTTAGTCATCCTTCTTCCCCGCCAACACGCGTTTTCCATCCAAGTGGTGTCGCACAACCTGAAGATGAGATAGCATCAGAGCATGCCACGAACTCGGAAGTCTCTCCGCATTCTTTGCAGCTTCCACCACCATTCTCGACAAGTTCAAGGAGCGGGTCTGCTTCTGGGTCACTCCCAGCCGGGAACTCAAGCAGCACAGAACGCAGTCCTAGAATTCAACACGGGGGGGATGCTGGTCTGGCCGGCCTTGATGATATCACTGGAGGACAAGGGTTGCAACAGAGCCCAAGAGTGAGTGATATTCCAATAGTGCAGTCGGTCTTACCGTAGTAGAGCTGATAGTCTCAGTCTGGCAGTACTACTAGTAACGTCTCATCGGCGCCATTTCGTCTTGTCTCGGCGTATAGATCCAGGTCGCCGATTGGCCCATGGCATTTGGCGACAAGGGCGTCGCCAACGACACCGCGAGTCCCTCGAGACAACCGGATTGCATCTTCCGCAACTCGTCCTGGTCCAGCCAATACGCCATACCGCAGATTACGGGTGTATGATGAGCGAGTACCTGCGTCGCTACAGCCGCAGACGCCGGAGCAATTGCCTGAGGCGCGGCACCATAGCCACTACCACTCCGCATACACGGCACCGGCTGGACGTCGACACGCAAGCGCACAACAGCCTCGGTGGGAACCCCCTCACAGACGATGGAGGCGGAGTGGTAGTCCTGCTGGTCTAGACACGCCTGGCTTCGCAGGGCTCCACGGCGGACAGGAGAACACGGATGACGAAGTGATGTTCGAAAGGGCTGCTCAGCGGCTGTTCCTCCGGCACGGGAGTAGCGGGAGGGACATCCACAGGTCTGGTAGCAGTACCACTCCAGGAAGAGAGTCATTATTCCGGGAAACATAAGGATGGGGACTTATCCGGCAGCTTGGTCCAAGGTCAGATCGGACATTAAATGTGTTGTTATCCATATTGGTGATATCCATATTCCGTAATTGGTGATAACAACCGGCGGCTCCTCGTGATGTGAGGTGTTATCTGCACGACGGTGTCTGCGTTGTGATCTGCGCTTTGTTGTTGGAACAATATCGGTATTTTGTTTGTGCCCTGCTGTACGCACATGAGCAATCCGACGCGTCACATTACTACGGAGTAGTAACAACACCACAATACTAGTAACGGAGAGTAACGAGTAACGAGGATTAACGAAGAGTAACGTACGATGGTACTGTATGTAAGTAGAGTATACTCGTACCTTGATACCTTGATTTCTTTGGTCAGCCCTATCAACGATGACGGTGTAAGCTTTACCCTATGCAGACCTAGTTGGTCCATGATGGGGTTAGCTGCTTGCCACTTATTGCCTAATACAGTAGGTACTGCCTGCACAGTACTTTCGTACTCTAGATTTGTGGTAAACGATTTAGTCCGATTTAGTCTGATTTAGTCTCGTTTATCTCGTTCACACTCTGTATGGCTCAAATGGCTAAACGACGACAAACGAGGCTGTCCTCCGATCTCCGTTGTTACTCCGTACTCCCGTATACGTGGACTCTCATTGGTCTCTCGGTCCCTCGTCAATCCACTTCAGCCTCGTTCCGCCCTTTCGCCCTTTGCCCTTCACTCTTCGCCCATGGATGTCCCGCTCTCTCCGCTTCCCACCTCGCTCCCCCCGTTTCGCTCGCGTGGTCACTCGTGGTTGTTGTCTGTCTGTGGTCTGTCTGTGGTGGAAAGGGTGGGAAGGCTGGGAAAAGGCCGGAATCCATACTACTCCATACAAATAGAACCCGTCAGAATCGTCACAATCCAATGAGCCAGTTCGGCTCTTGTTTTGCCTCTCGACCACTGACAACCCCCATCTTCCCCCCTTCCCTTCTTCTTCCCAAGATCCCTCCAATCCCCTAATCCCTATCCCCATCCTCACCTTCTTATTTGTCCACCTCTCGTCTCGTCTCTTCTCGCCTCTCTTCCCCCATCTGCCTCCTTCACCTATCTTCCCATCTCTTTCCTCTCTCCATCTCACCTTACTTCTTACTCCAATTCATCTCCAACTCCCAGACCACTGCCGTCCTTCGGTCCCGCCACATCCCCATATACTTTCACTCTTCTCTTCAATTTCACCAATTTATTGTACTCTATTACAAAAGACACCCTATTATCACTCTTTATTAAATACCCTCGTCTTCTTTCCTGTTCACTTCTCACTTCATTACTTCGGGGCGCCTCATTGTCCGTGTTCCTCGGTTGTAGCCTTGTCTGATCATGGGTTCCATTGGTCAATCCGCGTCGGCTTCACTTCCAACACTCGGCTTTAAAGAACAATCATCTGCTCAACCCTTCGGAAACTATGGCACATCTTCAGTCTTTGCTCCCTCGAGTCAGCATTCAATGGAAGCTGGCTCCGGGTACCAATCTCAGCCAGAAACCCAGCAACGCGCCGGACGCAAACGCTCACGCGACGAGGCTGGAATCAATCTAGAAGACAACGATCTATTCCGACAGGCAGTCAGCGCATCGCTTGAACTAGGCCAGAATGCAGGATACGGCGAAGGAACGACTCTGTTCGGGCCCAATGGCTCCCTAGTTGACTCCGGCAGCGAGAAGCGATCATGCCCCGATGACGCTGGGGCGTACTCGCTTCCAGTCGCCCCTCCATTGACAGCGCCTATGCCGATACTGCGCAGCCACAAGTCGCAGCGACTGGATATGAGTAACACGTCGTCAAAGACGGAGGAAGGAAATGGCTACACACCTTCGTCAAGCCCGACCAGGCAGAGCCCGAAGCGAGGACCTACAGTCGATGATTATACGGTGCACCTCGGTATCGGATGGAGCAGGATAAGCAACGACGTGGATATGCAGGCCGCAGCGCGGGGCTGGGCGAAGTACATCGAGAACCACTTTCACATCAGCAACCCGAAGATACTGCTGCAGAGCAATGGTCTTGCGAGCTATCTCGTCGAAGCGAAGGAGGGATGGTTTCTTTTCGGCGAGGACTTGGCACAGGGAAGGCTGGTTGCGACGACGCTGGACCGGACGTTTGAGAACCTCCGAACCTCGCCGCCTGTCTTTGATGGAGGCGAGGTCTTGGTTCCTGTCGCCGAGCCTGCGAAACCGTCCGTGAATGCGACGCATCAGGGTATGGTGGATAATGAGCCACATGTTTACGAGGGTTCGATGAATCGGAGGAAGGAGTACCTGATTAACTCTGGGATGATGGGGGCTGATGGAGCTGGGTCTCATACTATCAACCGGCAGGATCCGGATGATGGGATGGATATGAGCTGAGTCTCTGGGCTGGGTGCGAGATACAAACCCAATGCGCTGGGTGCTTATGAATGGAGCTTAAAAGTCAGCTTACCCGTACTGGCTTGAAGGAAAGGGTAACATGTTGTTATATAAGTGCTCGTGGCACCAAAAGTCTGAAGCGGGACTGCATAGCTAGGAATTGATACCTGCTGTACAATTGAAGCTAACAGAATTGCTTCATTTGACATAATTTTCGAGTAACTAGATTATTGCAAAGCTGTGACGTGACAATGATAGTTATTGGTAATTAAGAGCCGCCATTTTATCCATAGTTGTTGTAAACACCCAGAGTTGCGATGGGGATTGTAAGCTGTCTTTTGCCACTTGGTGACTGTGGCGCACGGTCCTCTTCGTCGGACTTCGTGGCCGTAGCATCGACCATCCGGTTGTGAACAGCACCAAGGATTGAACCATGGCCAAGGCTATGCCTTTGAGCTTCGCAGCAAGAGATATAGCAACAGGATGGGGATATTCTAGTTCACTCGAAGGACAATTTACACCTTGGATATTCCCAAATACCAGTTTCACAGAGAGTAGCAGGCCGTTGTGTACATATTAAAGACCAGTGATTCAACTATTAGAAACAAGTTATCTATCAACATTGCGTCGAAAGACTCTACCGACAGCTTCGAATCCCTTCGTAGCCCCGGAACGAAAAGCTGCCCTCCTAGCATACACATATCATACTGTAACGCCTAACCATAATTGACCCCCCCAGCACAACCGACGCCCCGCGCAAAACCGTCTACCTTGTCCGGCTGCTAAGCATCAAATTGACACTCTCCCTCACATTCTCCGTCCCCCACACGCTCCCCGCACCACCCTTCCTCCACTCCTCACCACTAACATCCTCGCCCCCGCCCCGCGACGCCTCGCCACAGATGACCTCGAGATCGCGCTTCTGCGAGCTGATCCATTTGAGCAGGTAGTTGGCCGGGTCCTTGCTCAGCGTCGTCAGGAAGCTGTGCTTCGACTTGGCGTGCGACAGCGCCTGTATGATGACCGAGAGCTCGTCGTTGAGAGTCGAGATGTCGCGCAGCGTGCCGGCGTACGAGGGGTTCATGTTGAAGGCGTGCAGGCGGGCGCGGAGCGCGCCGTCGATGGTTACGCGCACGTCGTAGACTGTGGGTTCAGGCTGCTTGTGAAAGTCTTGGTCTACGCGGATGGTGTAGGGCAGGCTGACTGGCGGTAGAGCGGAGAGGTGGGGGATGATGGCGTCGGTGATGCTGGGGATGTAACCGGTGTCGCGTTGGAAGATCTGGCGTTGGTTAGTACTGCGAAATCATGAAACTGAAGCCAGCCTGGTGCTTACCTGTCGCAAAACATCGTCGCATCGGAATGAGCGCTTCTCGTCGTCCTCCTGAAGCCCCATAACCTTGACGTATTCCCATATTCCCGTCACGGCTTCTGCCCTTGTTGCCTCCTTCATATCCAAGATTTCTGCCAACGGCGGGCTGAGCGTGAATCGTTCTGGCGTCTCGTCTCGGGTGAGGTTGATGGTGATATTTTGATTTTCGTCCCCTCCCCGCTTGAATTCCAGCACATCGAAATCCGCTGAAGGAGGCAGACTTCTTGGGTTTGGAGGCAAGGACGGTTTCTTCCACTCCACATTCGGCTCGGCCCCATCCCTTGATCGATTCTTGTCGAAATCAACAGTCATCGATTTGAAAAAATGCGAAAGGGCATAGTTCTGGGATGGCCTCAACGCTTTCTTATCCGTGATTCCCTTTTTGGCGTTGTCTTCCTCATCGTCGGAGTCGTCCTCATCATCCTCCTCATTATCATCCTCGTCATCGCTCAGGAGCCTTCCTTCAATCTTCACCTTGTATGAGGCATTTGAGTTGGTGTTGAAGTCAAATGCATCAACAACCAATCCATCACCCTGCCATTCTTGGTCGTCGACGGTATTGCTGACCCAGATGCGCAGTGTCCTGTGTTTTTTCATACTGCTATTGCGCGAATCCTGGATATACATCCTCTTCCTCATCATGGCTGCATCCAGTTTCCGTTCGACGTCGCGCAAATCTTTATATCGCTGTGCGCCATCTCCGATTATGCAGCTCTCCACGCCTTCGGGGATGTTCTTGTCTGTAGGCTTGCGACTCCGTCGTTTCGCAAGCTCAATGGCCAGCTTCTGGCCTTCATGTTGGGCTTGCATCTGACTTGGTGCCGACTGGAGATGTTGCCCAGTAGCCATTGGGCCTGATAAGTAACAGAGATGTTAGCAAGTCTAGACCTCTAGAAATAGTTCGGCGCAAACGTCTGACAGGACATTGTTGATGTGCTGCATCAGAGATCTGGGCTAACTCGAATACACGCTAGTAGACCCTAGAGTAACATATAACTGAAAGGGAATGACACGTACCAATCCCCTTCCTTGCGACAGGAGCGTGTGGAGACCTTTGGCTTTGTGCAGCCAGCGGCTGGAAGGAGCGATATGAAGACTGCATTTCCAAATTGCACTGGGTCGTTGGTAGGTGCTTACAACAAAGTCGTCGTGGACAAATATTGGCCTTCAGTCCAACCCAAAGGAGTCAATAGATCAGTAATTGATCGTAGAATCTGCAATTTACCTCGGTGGCTATCCACTTAACTACGAATCCACTCGTGTCTTCGCATCGCGTCCTAACAAGTTGTTAAATGCCTGAAATACACTAGTGGTGTTTTGGACTAGCGTGGCTTTTACTATAGTCTTGAGCGCGTTTTGTATGGGGCGACGGAGATACTCGCGACAGAAAGACTCGCGGCAGAAGATGGCAATCAATCAACTACTCCACTGCTCCATACTTCGGTATAGAGTAGAATATATATATATGACTAGAATTCCAACATTTCGTTTAATTGAGAGGCATCGTTGTAACAATTCCTGGGCATTCGTTTGGATTACGCTCTATTTGTAACTCCACCCACAGGCCGCAATCATTCATATTCTTGAAGCTTTGGAACTGTTTCCATTTCCAAGCAGCCTACATAACTTACATAACTCCATTGGTCACAGAATCGAGGCCAGGTTAAGCACATGTTAAACGGTATACTACGGCAAATCCCAAGTCTCCTGCCAGCTTTAGACCAGGTGATAGAGGATTTAAAATGCCACAAGAGACCCGCTCCATACCCAAAACGCCACAAAGACGAACGCTTGTCGTTGGCTGTTTTGGAGCCATGTCGTACAGAGAAAGGTTGAAGATTATGGAACAGCCCATTGGCAATCGAATAGCCTTTGTCCATAAAATATGTTTCCACCGGGACTGACTATCACCAGTAGTACTGCACCCCGAACACTACCTTTGTTGAGAGCCAAGCAACGCTGGCTTCTGGAGAGGCTCCACTGGTTGCGCAGGCATGTTATTGATCTGTTTGATCAAAAATTCTCTCTCGTCAATGAACTGTTCATCTTCAGTCCTATCTTCAAGAAAGTGCTGGAGGAATTTGACCAGCCGCTCTCGATTTATAAGGAGTATTTTTTGGACTGCGATCGACTTGTGTGGATTTGCGACGAAAACTTTGAAAACGTGGAACCCTTCGTACTGCACCATCTTTCGGTCATCCCGCAGCAAATTCATGCAGATTTTCAGATGTTCCCCACGGTCCACGTATGCTGTCATTACCGCATAGTTAGCTCTGTCTAATAGTATCTCCCCCAAGAGCTTGATGGACTGCCGCTTCGTAACATAACTGTCCGATTTTACAAGGATGTTGTTGTATTTGTCAAAAAACAGGTCAAAGTTGGTCGATAGGTATTGTGCAACTATTTGCTTATGCTTCGTCAAGAGCTCCTGGTCATATGTGTGAGTATTTTGCGCCTGGAATATCGAGTCGGGGGAGGACTTACTCTGAACGTTGTGAAGGCATCTGCTCCCACTTCAAAGGATCCCTTATCAATCCACTCGAAAAACTTCCAAAATACACCATTCCCACTCTGCTGCACTTCTGGTTGTATTCCAGTCAGGCCTTTCGAACCATTACCCCCATTGCCGGAGTCGTCGTATAAGATTATTGCCGCAGCGGCGTCATTTTTCAGTACTTCTCTTAGTACAGTCCCTGCAGGTATTGCGCTCTCTTTATGTTCATATCCGTTGCAAAGTGCCACCAAGATTTCCGGTCGGTTGCTTATAACGTAGCTAAGGGCAACGGGGTCGCTTTTCGGAGATGCGCCTGCTGATCGAAATCGAAGGACGTAGGAAAAGATACTCTGTGCATCCTTCCGTGACTCAAAAGATAGCATGTGGAGATTCGTCGCAAGCAGATACAGCAAGTCTTCCGATATCATCCCAGTAACAAGCTGGTAAACCTGGTCTGGGCTACTCTCTGCCTCTAGAATAGACGGTCAGCGCATTTCGCAGGGTCGAGAGCCATCAAGTTTACCTGGGCTTCCCTGCAGTATAAGTTTAATTTGTAGCAACGTTTTGGACAGCTCCTCTGTCTTCACTCAATCAATATGCAACCCTATTCAGGTCGGCGGCTTGGGTCCTACCTTTGCTGCCCCGCCAGGGCCATCTAGTCTTTGGATTTGTTCTTTTGCCTGTTTCGGCAAGTCCACTGTGCTTGCCCTCGCCCTGCCTCTGCCAAACAGAAAGGACATTGTAGCCCCTTTCTCTGGCGAGCGTTGCGGCCGGGGATCCTCGCAGTTCGAGTCAAGGCCAGCTCTATAAATAACTGATGTCTTTGTTATGCCGAGTGCCGTGAAACCTCAAATGTCTTTCTGTGTCAGCATCCGAGATGTACGCAAACAATATTCAATATAAGTGACTCTGGAAATGCGTTCATTAACTGAGTTGTTTGGCAACTGTGACTATTATATTGTTTTGATCCATAACATTAGAGCCTGGAACGTCACTGAGGCGCACGGCCACAAAGTTTATCCTTCCCGGGATGGCAACAGCGACCCCTTGGATAGTTCACCCCCACCAACATACAACACATCAATAAAGTAGCATTCACATATTCGCTGCCAGCGCCAGCATTAGAGTAATTGTACGTTGCATACCAGTCCAACCCGCCACGTATTATGGGACAACACTATGCGTTCTTCAAGATCGGATAAGGTAAGCTTATTGGCGCATCGTCAACACTGTAGCCAATAGTACAGAGGTTATTATCAGCACGTGATACTGCCCAAAAAAAAATACGCTTCACTGTAAATATGCACACACCAACTAGAATATTCATAAAAATAAAAAGGTTACTTTCTCACAACAGCAATGGAGAACGCCACAGATCTTGCGGCTAGCCAAGGGCCTAAACCTGTTGATATGAGTGCAACTACAAGGTCTCCCTCACATAGTGGCTCAGACACATCTGACGTTGACTTGAATGAGGAAGAAGAAGGTTGGGAAGATGCTGAACCCCAGGAGGAACAGGATCAAATTGTTTCCTTATTCGACGACAAAGTATTTACCGACGTACCTTCTATGCTTTCGTACTGCAAAGAAAAGTTTGGATTTGACTTCCTCGAAATTCGAAATAAATTCTCTCTAGATTTCTATGGTACTATCAAGCTGGTAAATTACATACGCACCGCCGTTCAGAATGGGCAAACTACTTTGCCAGACGTTGCAAAGGCCGATTTCGAGGATGATAAATTCATGATGCCTGTCCTACAAGATGATGCGTTGCTCTTCAACCTAGACGACCTTCCACCTGCAAGCAAGCAAGGTGGCGAACCCGTCGCCGATGACCGCAACCTCTTGGTACGCGTTGCAGAGCTCGAAGAGGAACTTCGGAAAACCCAGTTTCAATTTGAGGATTATAGGAGTGTGGTGAAGAAAACTTTGACAGACCGATGGAACGATAACTCCACAGATCAAGGCACCGCTGTTCCTGAACCACCAGCAGAGAAAAGAGACGATGATTCTCACTACTTCACGTCATATTCATACAATGGTAGGTCTCATATACTATACTACAATGGGCCATATAATTGACAACTCACAGACATTCATGAAACTATGTTGAAGGACACTGTCAGGACCGATGCATACCGCGACTTTATATATCAACACAAGCACTTGTTCAAAGGCAAGGTGGTGCTTGATGTGGGCTGTGGAACTGGGATTCTCAGCTTATTCTGTGCGAAGGCTGGCGCTGCTCGAGTCATTGCTGTTGATAACTCCGACATCATTGACAAGGCCCGCGAGAACATATTCAACAATGGGTTTGCTGACACTATTACTTGCCTGAGAGGTAAGGTGGAAGAAGTAACTTTGCCAGTGGATAAGGTCGATATTATCGTCAGCGAATGGATGGGTTATTGCTTGCTGTACGAGGCCATGCTCGACAGCGTTATCTGGGCCAGAGACAAGTACCTCAAGCCAGATGGGCTCATGGTCCCTAGCCATATGAATATGTGGGTTGCGCCGGTTTCCGATGCCGACTACGTGGCGGATCATTTTTCATTCTGGAGGGATGTGTATGGCTTCGATATGAAGGCGATGATGGCCGGTATTCGTGAGGATGCCCAAGTTCTGCACATGCCGGGCAGTACCATTTGTGGCGACGCTTTTCCTTTCCTCCAGTTGAGCCTTCACACAACTACCGTGAAAGACTTGGTCTTCACAAGACCATGGAAGACTACCTTCACAAACGATATCGACAGACTGGATGGGTTCGATATCTGGTTTGACACGTTCTTCATGCCCTCTGGAGGCGATGCCGTTCCAGTCGATGCAAGAGCGGAGAACTGGACCAAGCAGGAGCAGAAAGGGGTAGCATTTACTACTGGCCCATTCGGCAAAGAGACGCATTGGAGACAAGGCGTGATGTTTATTGATCATGAGGGGGCGAAGAGCAGCAGAAGCTTTGCGGTGGGGGATACCTTAGAGGGAAGTCTTGAGTATGCCGTGCCAGACGATAATTCTAGAGCACTGGACGTCAAGTTTTCATGGGCTAGTGGACCAGACAAGGAGACGACGACTCAGACCTGGAAGATGAGGTAGACAGCACTCAAATGCTATATACTACTTAAAGTAAAATAAATGATAGCAAAATAAGGGGTGACTCTATACTCGATTAGCGTGGTCCCTTGTGAAATGGTACTTGCATTTAGAAAGCAATT
Source organism: Pseudogymnoascus sp. VKM F-4518 (FW-2643) (assembly GCA_000750925.1). NCBI lineage: Eukaryota > Fungi > Ascomycota > Leotiomycetes > Thelebolales > Thelebolaceae > Pseudogymnoascus > Pseudogymnoascus sp. VKM F-4518 (FW-2643). The sequence continues at coordinate 36,862 of JPKC01002395.1, read as the reverse complement.
AGTCAATGGTCACCATTATCGCAAGCTTTGTTCAGCAATTGAGGACAACAGGAACAGCACTTTACTTGTTGATCTACTCGTCATCTAGCCAAGTACCAAGGCGGTGAGGAACGCTAAAACCAGGGCACTAGAGTGCCGATAAGGTTGATAAGGAAGGTTGATTGTGTAAGCACTTTGTGAGGTGACAGGGTAGCTCAGAGACAACACCAGCCCTTCGTTTTGCCCGTCTTATTATTTATAGTATTGGCCTGCTGTAAATATGTTATAATTTTGGATGCCTTTTAAGAAAGCTGTTATTTGCCGACGTACCTGAGCTGGCTTGTCCAATGTGGCTGCGGCAAAACTAGATTCCCATCGAAACCGCAAAATACCACAGAGATGGCACCAGATAGAGGGAGAACCATAGAGCCGGCATACCAGACTATTTCAACTTTGAATAATCCAGTCATTGAAGATGAGTTGGATGATGAGGGAATGCAGGATCGGCGCAGTGAAGAGCTCGACTTCCTCAGCGAGCATGGGCATGAACCTCAAAACTTTACGCTTCGGGGCATATTGGTGGGTCTTGGGGTTGGATTAATTATTTGCTTTTCAAACATGTACTTTGGGCTCCAGAGTAGGTCTTCTATTTCGATGCCTTGTTCCCCAATCTCAAAGCTAACGAAAATGCAGCTGGGTGGATTAGCAGTATGAGCATGCCATCATCACTGATTGGGTTCGCCTTCTTTAAAACCTTGTCGAAACATCTCGATATCCCGTTCACACCGGTCGAGAATGTACTTGTTCAGACCGTGGCTGGATCCATGGGCACAATGCCGCTGGGCTGTGGGTTTGTAGGCGTCATGCCTGCTCTAAACTACCTGCTGAAACCCGAAGAAGGAGGTCCATTGTTTCTCAGTCTTTGGAAACTTATTCTATGGGCCTTAGGGCTCTGCTTTTTTGGAGTTGTCTTCGCAGTGCCGTTGAGGCGCCAAGTAATTATAAGAGAGAAGCTGAAGTTCCCGTCGGGCACAGCAACTGCTCTAATGATCAACGTATTGCATGGCAAAGATGAAGTTTGGAAACCAAGGACACAGCATCGAAACTCGACTTCCGTGCTAGGCGACGACAACGACGACAGACATTACAGTGACGCATCGAATTCGCCAAGAGAATCGACCAATTCCCCACGTGAGGGCACAGCCACATCGACACCCAATTTCAGAGCAGGCGCGGCGGACATTGAAGAAGTCCAGAGTTGGGAAAAGGGGAGCTGGGTGCAACGCGTTAAACTGTTGGTATTGTCGTTTTCAATATCTGGACTGTATACTTTGGGCACCTACTTCTTCCCTGTCCTTCGGAATCTGCCAGTATTTGGCTTGAGTTTGGCTCAAAACTGGTTATGGACACTGAATCCCTCCCTGGCTTATGTCGGTCAAGGAATTATCATGGGGCCAGCCACTACTATACACATGCTCATAGGTGCCATCCTTGGATGGGCCGTTCTATCCCCACTCGCAAAACACAAAGGTTGGGCTCCGGGGCCAATAGATGACTGGGAAGAGGGGAGTAAGGGATGGATCATCTGGGTCTCACTGGCGATTATGTTGGCGGATTCCATCGTTAGCCTGGCTTATATTGCCGGTAAACAGGTCGCGCCGTATGCACGGATCGTGTTGGAGCCTGTTTATAGGGCAAGAGCTAGCAGAAGCTGGATAAATATTGTCAACTTTGGGTCATCGGGCGCCGGTTATGTGCCAATTGACGGTGTGCAAGATTCCACGGTGTTGTCGGACACTTCATTCAATCCCGGGGAGCCGTTGCAGTCACCATCACAACCTGCAGATTTGAAAAGTCTTCCCGAAATTGATGCACCTCCGGAGCACCTAGTTAGCGGGCGCGTTGTGTGGATAGGATTAATAACCTCGATCCTTTTCTGCATCCTATGCATTCGAATCACTTTCGGGGCTCTCGTTCCCCTTTACGCAACCGTGGCAGCCGTTCTGATAGCATTGGTGCTGTCGGTTATGGGGGTCCGAGCCTTGGGGGAAACTGATCTGAATCCAGTATCTGGCATCAGCAAATTGGCTCAGCTCTTCTTTGCTCTGATAATTCCACAGTCAAACAAAAACTCAGTGTTGATTAACCTCATTGCAGGTGCGGTCTCTGAGGCTGGTGCGCTTCAGGCTGGAGATCTTATGCAAGATCTGAAGACAGGACATCTCTTAGGTGCGGCGCCAAAAGCACAATTCTGGGGCCAAATGATCGGGAGTGCAGTTGGCGCAGTTGTAAGCGCACTTATTTACAAGCTATACACGAATGTATACCCCGTCCCGGGAGATCTTTTCCAAGTTCCCACTGGATACGTTTGGATTTTCACGGCAAGACTAGTTACTGGGGATGGGCTGCCACCGATGGCATGGCAATGGGCTATTGGAACAGGACTAATATTCTCGGCAACTACCTGTGCCAGAATTGTTGGTACCGGTAAGAAATGGCACCCATATATACCAGGCGGGATTGCCGTTGCGGTTGGTACGTACTATACAACTCGTCAATGACCGAGTGCTAAGTTAACTTTTCAATCTAGGGATGTTTAATGTCCCATCATTCACCCTTGCGAGGGCTATCGGTGGTTTCATGAGTTGGTACTGGAAGTCGTACTTAGGGAAACCAGAGACCCCCCTTGTCGTTGTGGCGAGCGGCTTTGTGCTTGGGGAGGGTGTTGTGAGCATCTTAAACTTAGCCATGTCGACCATGGATGTGCCTCACCTATAACGGCGAATTTGAACTCAATTTATAGCATACATTAGGCATACTTAATACTGAGTGGTCTCTGTTTCCCAGAAAGGGGACTTAAGAGCTTCATATAGGACAAAATGTTACATATCCGGTGTGAATTAGCTAAGTGATACTACTGTACTTTGAAAAGTAGAATTCGAGGCAAGAGATTTGCATCTCATCAAAGATTATGTATGGCCCGGGTCGTTCTGTGCCGATTTGAAACCCCAGTTTTAAAATCCAAAACTGTCAAGCAGTGAATTTGCTTCTGGCTCAACAAACGCACTGGACGAGCCCTTTGTTATTAGATTATTAGAAGGTGGAAGATCTGCAATAATTAAAGAATCTCTCCGCCGAAATGGTATAGTTCGCGGATTAATGTCGTCATTGAAGGAATGAAGGGGGAAGTCTGATAGAAGGAACTCCCAATTGCGGACTGTATTGTCAGCATATATAGTCACGTAATAAGGCCTTTTGCTTCGGTGGACTTACCAAGGTCAAGTGCAAGGATATCACAACCCATGCGGTCGTAAAGCCTGGCGCTGTGCAGAACGAATGCCCATTCAACCTTCGGGGTGACTCGTGAAGCGCCTCGTAGTGTCTGCAACGTCTTTTGGCGAAGCTGCGAATAGAGGATAATCAACGCAGGGTCGTCTGTAAGATATAGCCTTGACTGCATGTCTGGGGATTGGGGTGTCTCGATTAATGTGTATACAGGAGCCTTTTCCGAATTAGAATTGTGAAACAGCTTCTATCTTGAGCGACGGAATAATTACTTACAATAAGTGCTCGTACTGCCATGTCTCTCCTACGGAGCATCCAGAATGCCCACGACGCCAGCCAACGGTTACCCTCTTGGGCGGCCAAAGGGAGAACCTTTTCTTCCAGGAGCTCCCTTAATACGGGACCGTTGTCGCCTTCGAACACTCGAGTAACGGCGACTGCTAATTGAAGGTCTTTCAATTGGTTGAGGCAAACATTTACAGCGTCCTTGAGACAGTCTGCCAACAAAAAGAATGCCGCAGCATACACTGTGTTGATCAGTATCCATCCATGAGACGGGTTCGCCAACACTCACTACAACGATGCTTCCCAAGCAAGGCATAGGCGTTCTTCAACGCAACTGTTTTCCATTTTTCCTCCTTGAAGTTGTTTGAGAGAAGTTTCAGGGTGGCCGCCTGTTCACGATTCCAGCCAGCCATTCGCCAAAGGCCTTGAAGGACGGCCTTTTTCTTTAGCGCAATATAGAATAGGCTGCAATCAATGGGGTTCTTCTCATCCGATTTTGTGTATTCATTGCGCGCGATCACCTCGAATTGTTCCTTCTGTGTGTCTGTAAGCTCATGGCTAGAGAAATAGGATGGGGCTATGGTGTGTACCAGCGCCGTGGAATCAGTAATCCACATAAATAAGCCACTCTCACGCGCATGCTCCCAAAGCACACGGCCATGAAATTGGCGAGTAACAACATCGGTTAATATATCCTGGCTGTTGCTGTGGAAAGCCCAGTTAATTTCTCTCCATGACAGTTGTACTTCATTCGCACGACCTTTATAAAGGGCGTGCTGGCGGAAGAAAAGCATGAACCTCGCGGCATTGTCATCCATAGAACGACGCTGCTTCTCGACTATAGCAACACACTCGACAGTATCTGCAAGCTGAATCTGCAGTGGCCCTGACAACTGGGGAATTGCTACCGTCGTGAGTTTTTCGTTCAGCGCTAGGGCAATGTTCTCCGTCAAAGTTTCCGTGTCCTCTGTTTGAAAAAAATCCGTAAACGCTGACCCTGGCTCATTTTTCGATGTTTTAATCTATATAGATCAGTCTCACGTGTACTTCTTGGGGATGAGTATGCAAACCCTTTGGGATTGGGTGTAGAAGTCTTCAAGGTCTAGACCTAAAAGATTATCAATGTGTTCCCCCTCCAAGTGAGATTTTAGAGTTTGGTATAGCGTTAGAAGTATGCGCTGAACTATAGTCAACTTGCCAGCGAGAATACACTGGCCAAGGAACTGTGGGTGAAATACCGGCAGAGGTCCATTAAGCCGCGTCACAGCGTCGAAGAGATCCCACTGACCTTCCTTCCGTAAAGGAAGTTGGAGACTTGCAGCGATGGAAGCAGGAACATTGAATGTTTTATCATAAACAAAAAGCTGGTTTCCAGCACCAATGAGTAAACTGCCTCTGCCGAGCCACGTCGAGTCTCCAATGGGATGAGGGGTCAGATCTCGAATGTTGATTTCCCGAATGGCAGTCCAAGCAGGGCCTTCATTGAGGTAATCATATCGCAATTGGGATAGCAGAAGAACGCGGTGCTGGAAGCCAACAGCCAAGATGGATTGAACGTCTGGAGTTGAGGTCCAATCGAGATCTTGAATACCGTCTGAGGATCCGAATGACTGTGAATATTCAAGCTGGGCCCCTCGTACATCCCATATCGTTAATTCTGATCGATCAGAATTTACTAGCGCAGCCTTTCTAATCGAGCTTCCGCTAGCTAAAGAAGGTTCATGAATCCCTGTCTCTACAGAGCATGTGAGAAGCCAGTCTACACTCTGGTCTTTGACGTTTACTTTGGCCGTCCAGGATCGTATGAATCCCGAGTGAGTATAAGATACGGCCACATCCCGCGCAAACGTGTCTAGGAATCCCGATGTGACCGGTGGCGACCCAGCAGGATCGACAGGTAATACATAAGCCAGGTCATCAGCATCACCCAAGTCAAATGTACAGAACTCTCTGATGAATGCCGATCCATCGCTATTGGGCTCACTGTCCTGGTTTGTTCGGGGCGGCAAGCGTAACTCCCATGCTATGCCTTTCATCTCCGAGCTAATAGTGGCAATATGAGCGGTGTCGCCGCGTCTCTCGGCCTCAGGCAAGACTAGCACACAGAGTGGCTTTCCGGAAATAACATATGGTAAGGATGCCAACCGCTGGCCACAATGCTGTCGACAGTCCCAAAGCGAAATCGTTGAGTGATGGAGAAGGATAACAAACGCTCCTCGGCGAAGCACACAGATCCGATGTATGTGTTCTGATACATCGATCAGACTTTGGGCTGTGAGTGGTACTCCGTTTTCTTCGTCTTCATGTCTCCAGACGATAGCTTCATTTCCATCAGTTCGCGAAACGACAGCTCGGCCACTGATATTCCGAACCATCTTTTTCAGTGGCCGCGAATGACCCGTCCAGATAGCTCTGGGTGTTGTACTGCTAGGCCGCAACAGTTTGTCGAATAAATTGGCCAAGCTGCGGTTAAAATGTTGGATAGATCCATCGAAGTTATGCCAGATGGTGTTTAGCATGCCATCCGCCCTACTGCAGTATGTATACAATTGGATATAGGAGTCATCTCTCGACTCAAGCTTTGGTAGCATCGGTTCCAGCCCCGCAACGTGCGCAATGTTGAAAATATCTGTTGGCTTCCGAGCCTTGCCGCCTATATTATCCAATCCCCACGCCGACATGTTCCCCTGCTCATCGAAAATGATACAGATATCGGAAGACCTATTGGCAACCTCAACCAGGTGTTCAATTTCATGATTGTGGGTGGCTCCTGAATTGTTGGCTGTCTCGACAGAGTATTCTACCGACTTCCTGAAATCGCGGCCATCTATAAAACTTGTATAGCGGAATTTCTTAGTCTTACCGGGCACCAGTGAACGAGGCTGGATAGACTCCTCGAGGTCTATTTGGCCCCATAACTGAAATATCCGCAGTCCATGGGTGTCTGTTGCAGCCCAAATTCGGAGAACCTTGTCGGCAGACACAGTGTATAAGACGTTATCAACAGTCTGGTCAAGGTGGTAGGGTCGTCGCCAGCGTACGCTGGTCACCATCTGAGGGTGCGGAAGGTATGTCAGGTCGAACCGTACATCATCGGAGCCAAACGACAACCTCCTCCAAAGCTTCACCAGTCGATCGTGAGCTCCTGTTGAAGCAATGTACCCCGAGTCGTAAGAAAGACAGGCAAATTTGGTAGGGTTCGCAACTGCCTTAGACCAAAGCTTCACGAGACCATTTTCAGTCGAGTATAACGAGAGAGACAAGCTCCCCACAAGAAGTTCGCCAATGCTGCCCCAGGAGAGTGTAGTCGCCGGTTGGTCTGGGTCGTCGACAGGAATTGAGATTTGAAGTGACCACTAACAAGTGTCAGAGAAGTTATTTCTGGGAGCAGAGTCGCGACAAACTTTCAAGGCCTCTTCGTTTTGGCCATAGGGCTGGTAAATGCGAACACTACGCTCGGTGCATGTCGCTATCTTGCCGGTAGCTTCATCAAAGGCGATAGCTATTAGAAACGATGGATCTTCATCATACACCGTTTGGAGAAGGGTTGTCGGAGGTTCGAGGACAACGAATGCATTTCCAGTAATATATGCCTGTGACGGGCAAATTATCAGACACGGCTCAGCATAATCAGGTGTTCTACTTACAGCGAGTTGTCTGCCATCCCAATACCCGACGCAAACAGCTTGCAGCCTGGCCTGTGGCTTGCCTGGCAGAACTGTTCTCATACTAAAGATTCACGACCATGGCAATACTATGCTCTCCCACAACCTTAGATTCCTAAATGCGGTAGCCAAATGGGTCTCATTTGCTGCAGAATACAAACAATGAAAGTTCCCCGTCTTAGAAGGTAATGCTTGGCGTCGGCCGCAGTTTGTTATGGTATCTGGAAAAGGAGAAACTGAGATGAGCCCAGCATTATACTTCTTGATCGCGACTGATCATAAACAACAGATAAGACAAGGCTGTCAATCCCTAGCTGTTACGTACCCGCCGCTACCCGCCAAGATGAGCGACGAGGTTAGCTGCATAATCACGTGATGCATACAGGAGGCTGTTGCACCACAGTCGACCAACTGTCTATTTTTTAAACTACGATTTGGCATATGAGACCAACATCGAGGGCATAAGGCGTTTCTGATAAATAATTTACTCGTAACAGCAGGTTTCGATCATGTTCTCTGGAAAGGTCACGGCAATGGTCTTCAGTGCTGCGGTAACTTATGAATGGGCTTGTGGTTTAGGTTAAAATCCACGCCTGTTAATCAAAGCCTGATTGATGAATAAGTATCCTTCCCCAGCCATATTTTATTAAGTATCCTTCCTCAGTCAGATTTATTGCCTATCCGTTAAATCTTCGAATCCTTCGTTAACATTTGGTGGATTGTCGTTTGAAATCCGAGAATAGGATTGGAACAAGCGGCCAGAGAGTTCGGCACGCAATTGCCTTTCATAGGGGGTCGAGAGTGGCGCTATTGGTGTGGTGGATGGCTGGTTTGTCGTCCTGCTCATGAATGTTCTCTTGGAGGGCGTTTTGAGATACCCTCGTCCGGGTGCTGAGTTGAGGAAGCCTCCACTCCTGTGTGTTACGTGCCCAGGACCAACATCGTCACCTGTATCAGAATAGGCTTCGGATCTCTCTGAAAAATCGAACCGGTTACTATTGCGGTTGGTGACCGCCTTTGTCCCAGGTAGGCTAGCAGGCCCCGAGCCTTCATAGTCGAATAGTTGCTGTCGCCAGTGTAAGACCATTTTCCGAACTGCTCTTCTGGCATGCTTGTCATGGAGCTCTGATACGAGGTGTTGATGGGCCCTAAACTGCAAGGCAAGGCGGCCCCACTTCTTCATACAAGCCATGTATAGGCGGTCCTCGTTGAATCCGCTAGCAACAACGTCCAAGTGATAATATTCTTTAGAGGACGATTTCCACTGAATAAATCTGACCCTGAGAATGGTTGGCAGTCGCATAGACTGTAACCGCGATATCTCTAGCTTCCGAGCTCGCCAGCGAGACAATGTATTAACAAGATGATTGTTTATCCTGCTGTCATGGAATTCGGATGCAAGGTTCTCCATATTGGTTACTGACTTAGACCGGCACCTCCAGGTATAGAGCACTCTTGAAGCAAGCTTCAGTTTGTTATGGCGACGCACAGTTGCATACGCAGTCCGCCGTTTCTCTCTTCGGGATGCTTCCGTCGTATCTCGCCAAATTTTAAGAGCCTTAGTTGCAGAAAAGTAAAAGCTAGCATCAATAGCCCATGCTTGCAACTGCCGCTGATCATTCATGTTCTGCAACCATGTCTTGAGAATGGCAGTTTGAATCGGATAGGTATTGCGCTGGATAGCGAGTTGCTGAAGGTTCCTATGGACCATCAGGTTCGAACTCCATCTGCGAAGAATCGACCGTTTGTCATTCTGCTCGCGAAACTGCACTGCAGTAAGGGTACCAGCAGACACTGTGCCAATCGATTTCGTAGAGGTCAGTAGCATACGCTCAAAAGCGGCACGGATCACTTTTTGGTTTGAAAGGCGGCGTGCAAGGATCAGACGTTCCGCCAGAACCCATTTATAGAGGGCTTGAAGGAGATTCCTATCGCCAATGCGTAACTGCAGGCCCTGGCATCTTATTTTGTCGTTCCAAGCTGTCCAAGCCTCCCTTTTTATCTTGTGGCGGTCAAGGTCACGGGCTTGTCTTTCTTGCGTAGTCCGTAAACGCCATATATTGAAGAATTTGTCGATAAGACCATATTTGACCTTCAATTTTATATGCCTCGAAGAAGGAAGTAGCGTATTGGCGGTACGCAAATATCTAAGGGCATTAACGCAGGAGGACCTTTTTTGCATTAGCAAGCTTGCATCGTTCATGTCGGTGACGTCTCGCGTCCTCCTAGCCCATATACCCCATATCAATCTCTTTGATTTCTCCTGGCGGTAATATTGGCCGACTTCGCTCATTTCTCTTATTGTCTTTAATCTGGTAGTCCATGAAACCATTTGCCTTCTTTTTGCCCTATTCGCCCACCACATAGGGGCTCTTCTCTCACAGAAGGTCCAGAACCAGAGCCAAAAAGCACGCGTTACAACGTTTTCTTGAAACACGGCAATAGAATGGTCAGAAAAGGAACATATAGCCTCTTGGCGTCGTCGCCACGAATTGAAAAACTTCTTCTGGATGTGGCGGCGAACTTTAAGTTCATTGACTGCGGTGATTTCCCGCCAAGCCTTAAAGAATCGGGTTCTTAATATATGCCTTCGGGCCACTGACGTCCGCTGGATCTCGTCGGATGCGGTCGTAGCCCAATGAGTGAAGCTTTTCGCAAGCAAGAAGATATCTCGGGCCCGTTTGGCACGGCGTTCGAGGTGAAAGAAGAAGTGCTCAGTCTCGAGGACTCGACGTCCCTCACGGAGAGCAGTAACCCAGGTTTCAAGTCCTTGTTTCAGGAGAACGTCTCTATCTCTGCTCCTAGCCAGGGCTTCGAGGTTGCTATTTCCTGCAAGGACTTGGGTAGCTTTTTGTCGCCAGCATGCCAGTTTGTCGAGAAGCAAAGAGCGGTTCCGATTATGTAGAAAAAACGCTCTTCTATTCTCGATGACTGCGCCGGTGTGAATTCTGGACGCGGCTAGATGTATAGGAAATGCGTGCGTTTCCTGCGAATGGTCCACATCATGGACAATTGGCGGGAGTGGTTGTTCATCCGTATCGAAGGGTATGCTACCGGTATCGTCCTCACTCCCCGTATTTCTATGTGATACAATCCTTTCTTGCGCATTTTGATCAGAATTGGTGCGTTGAGAAGCTTCAGATAGGCCATTGGTGTCCACTTCTGTGGTTAACCAGGATCCAATTCTTTGAGCGTTATCATCTCGCCCGAGGGGTTTATAGGGGTCGGACAGGGTGGCAGCCGCATATGTCGTTGGCGGCCAAATGCTCTCAGGAGAGTTGTCTTCGATGGATCCCGGACGAGGCTTTGATTGGAGTGAATTGGATCGTGGCCGCCGTAGGATACCATCGTCCTTCCCGCTCCCAACAGTCCATATGGATGTTTCGGAGTTCCGCCTCTTTGGGCGCCGGCCGTCAGGTCTGTCGATAAGGTTAAAGTCGGGTTTTGGCAGCATGTCGAATGAGGAGTCTTCAGAACGGCCATGGTGCGTGTGACGACCTTCCTCCTCAATGTGGTCGAACTGGATTTCGATGCCCATCTCCGAAAGCACATGTTCAAATTTATGATACAGAGATCCCCCGCCACGCCTCCCTCCAACCTTGAAGATAACACGCGCATATCGATTGTCGTGATCGGCATTAATGCCGATAGTTGGGAGTATCGCATAGTATGCCTGAAATAACGCGTTCGTTGGGATCCTTTCCGATTCTGGAAGGCTCTCGAGAAGCTCTTCGGCGTGTAAGACGATGTCGTACAGGATGGCAACATCTACAAGTCGCAAAATGAATTAGCCCCTTTTAACATACAGAACTCAGAGTAAATACCTTCGTTCGTATAGTACAGCTCCGGCTTCTTTGCAAGTTTGCTGTGGTTTGTTTTGGAGGACATCAGCCAGAGCGTCCAGCGACAAGAGATCAGTACAGTTCCGCAAGCTGATTCCAATTACGCCGCATAATGCATAAATTAAACACAACGGTCAGTCAGTCGCTTCACGTAGTTTGAGGGTCGCATGACATGGCAGGGTATTAGAGTCTCTACTGGCCCAGTCGAAGCGCATAGGTGCTCTTGGTAGACGTCGTTCCAAAACTCATTGTTTGGCATGAGATGGGGTCAACGCGACCGTGCTTGAAGTCAATTACCAGAATGCGCGTCAGGAGGTCACGTGATTTCGGTGATTAGAATCTACTAACTACGGAGTACACCAGAATTTCCACACCTGGGTCCAACACTCCCGAACGCGCCCAGAGAGAACTATATATATACATTCAAGTCCGCAATGCCAGGCAGGTCGAGACCTATCGAGACTTTCGCGAAAGCCGTAGCTAAGTGCTCAGGCCAAGTTCGTTCGTTCCTTCAAAGCACGTGATACTCTACTAACGACAGTGATTTGTAGGCATCCGTTTATGGGAAATGTATAGTAGAGGATTACAATCATGTTCATAAGGACAAGTGCCTGAGCGAATTTTTACGTTTGAAAGATTGTTATGTTGTCAGTATTTCCACTCGGCATATCGAAATTGGTACAGGATATTGACAACTAGTAGGCAGCCTCAAGGAAGCCGTAAAATATTTGCAAGGCATAGTGATTTCACGATTCAGCCATGGGAACACATACTATCTCAAGGGCAGTGTATTGAAGGCAGTCTACCTATTTAAAGAGGCGTCTTATCCATAGTTCAACCATACTAAATACGATCCCTTCTGTACCAACAAACTGTTGAACCTCAAAGTTTTACCAACCTAAGCATGAAAGTTGCCTTCTGGATCTCTTGCTCCTCCTCCATGATGAGCTGCCCCACGTTAGTAGTGGCCAGGCCGTCGACTTCTGTCACAACGTGTTGATCGACTGGCCTGCGAAGGGCCTTTTCGATCGATTTAGCCTGGGTTCTGAATATTTCGGCGAGCCCAAGATTATCCGGGTCAGCAGTGACATTGTACTCCATTTTGACATCATCTGTAGGCTGAAGGCCGGCCTTCTTTCGCAGTCTCTGCACTCGGTTGATAATCTCTCGAGATAACCCTTCGTGTGCAAGTTCCGGGTACAATGCAGCATCCAGAATAACTAGGACATCCTCGTCTGTGTTTGTCTCCAGGTTTTTCGACGAGTCGTCCTCCTTCAGGCTACGCTTGACATGCAAATCTCCATCCCCAAGCACGATTCCATCAACTGTAATCGACTTCGTTAAGACGAACTGTTGGACTTCAGCGCTTGTTAGGCCAGGAAGTGCCTTTTTAACCCTTTGGACGTCCTTTTTCAACTTCTTGCCCAAGACTGGCCAATCTGCCGAGACACTGTACTGCACATTGTACTTCTCCTCGTCTGATGACAACACAAGGTTGACAATATTGAGCTCTTCAGTGATGTATCCTTCGAGCGAGCGGATATCTTCCAGATATACTGGATCTGGATGTATGACAACAAGTGACTTGAGAGGCGTTTTTAGGCCCACGGCACGCCGTTCTCGTGAAACTCGAGCCAGTTCGATCACTCGCTGCATGCGTCCGACGCGACGCTCAACTTCCCCATTGAACAGCTCGCTTCGAACGTCTGGAAAGGGGAGGAAGTGCACACTGCGATCGTCCTCTCCACGCAACTCCTTGGGGATGTGGGGAAGAAGGCGGCCGTAGATATTATCTGTGATGAATGGTGTGAAAGGGGCAAGGCCTTTAGTAAGAGTGAAGAGGACCTCGAATAACGAGTTCAAGGCGTGCATGGTGTCGTCAAGCCCAAATTCGCCCTTCAGACGCTTTCTGTTGAATCGAATGTACCAATTTGTCGTGGTGTCGATTAGATCAAGAAGGCGTGGAACGACCGTGTACAGGCGATATGCTTTCCAATAGTTAGTAAGGTACATTGTGAAGAGATATTTTAACTTACCAGCCATTTCTTCGTTGACGAATTTGAGTAAACTTTGGCAGCTCGCTAAGATCCACTGATCCATCACATTCGTGTTCGTCAATTCAGAGGCTGGGTCGAAGATGAAATCAACGCCTTCTACCTTCTTCAGCAAAGCAACTTGCCCTTCAAAAAACTTGTAGCTATTCCAAAGGGGCAGTAAAACCTTTGCAACCACCTCCTTCACACCAGCCTCTTTGAAGCGGAGGGGCTCAGCTCGTACAACTGGAGAGTTGATCAGATATAGACGAAGCGCGTCTGAACCATATTTGGACATAACAATGGTTGGATCAGGGTAATTTTTTAGCCTCTTGGACATCTTCTTCCCATCCTCCGCCAAAACTATACCATTCACAACACAGTTCTTGAAAGGCGATTTTCCAAAGAGGTGCGTGCCAATCACAAGAAGGGTATAGAACCACCCGCGGGTCTGATCCAGCCCCTCCGCAATGAAATCTCCTGGAAATGACGCCTTGAATTTGTCTTGGTTTTCAAAGGGATAATGTTGGCTGGCATATGGCATGCTTCCAGACTCAAACCAACAGTCGAAAACTTCCTCGATACGGTGTAGAGTTCCTTTGCCCATTTTACTGGGAATAGTAATGTGGTCAATTTTGTCTCGGTGCAAATCGGTTATCTCGCCTTCATATCCGCTAAGCTCTTTGAGCTCTGCAATGCTTCCAATACAAACTCGTTCTTCCAGATCATCACTGACCCAAAGCGGGATTGGCGTTCCCCAGTAACGGTTTCTAGAAACATTCCAGTCTCGAGCATTTGCAATCCAACTTGCAAAGCGCTTCTCCTTCACGAAGGATGGCACCCAGTGAGAGTCTTGGATGTTTTCGAGCATCTGAGGCACAATCTCGGGGATTTTAACAAACCAAGATGGCACAGCGCGGTAGATAAGAGGTGTATCAGATCGAGGGCACATAGGGTAGCTATGCTTGATCTGAGATTCGACAATCAAGCGTCCAGTGCCTTTGAGATACTTTATGATGGCCTTATCAGCAGCTTTCACATGCTGCCCTTCAAAATCCCGAACTCTTGATGTGAAGTGCCCAGTTTCATCCAGGGGGTTTGGTGGGCCACGGGATTTGTCAATGACTCCAAATTCGAGAGCAAGGTTGTAATCCTCTTCACCAAAAGCGGGTGCTTGATGGACAATGCCAACACCACTATCATCAGTAACATACGTTGCATTAAAGACACGAAATCCGTAGTCCTTAAATTCCTCGTAGAAATAATCAAACAGTGGTTGATATTTCCATCCCAGCATTTCACTACCCTTGATCTTTTCGATGATCTTGAATTTTGCTTTCTTTGGGTCTTTGTAAAGAGTGCCCAGGAGCTTCTCCAGTAGTATATAGTTCTTCCCAGACAGTTCGTCCCGGATTTTGATGTATTCGAAATCTGGGTGGGCGCAGAGGCCAGTGTGTGATGGAAGAGTCCATGGAGTAGTGGTCCAAGCTAACAGGGAAGTCTCCGGGTCGTCCAGGAGTGGGAACGAGACGACAACGGCGGGGTCCTGAATGTCTTGGTAATTCTGATTCGCCTCAAAGTTGCTGAGTGCCGTTGTGAGGACAGTTGAGTATGGCATAACGCGGTACCCTTGGTATACGGCGTCTTTATCAAAGATTTGCTTGAAAACCCACCAGATAGACTCCATGTAAGTCGGGTCCATAGTCTGCAGCACAGTTAGTCCCCAAGCAACGGAGAATTAAATCCATCCCATACCTTATAATCATTATCAAAATCGATCCATCGCCCCAGTCGGTCAATTGTTGTACGCCATTCCGCTGAATATCTCATGACGATAGCTCTGCACTCGGCGTTGTATTTGTCCAGTCCCAGCTTCATCACTGCTTCTCTACCGGATATTCCAAGCTTCTTGTCGATTTCGTGCTCGATTGGCAAGCCATGAGTGTCCCACCCAAAACGTCTCTCCACATGGTAGCCTTTCATGGACCAATATCTGGGGATGATGTCCTTGATGGTGGAGGCCAAGAGGTGTCCATAGTGCGGCAACCCCGTCGCAAAAGGAGGTCCATCATAGAAAGTGTACGGCTTGCGCCCCTTGGATAGCTCGACCTTTAATTTGTCAACATGGCTCTACATCCCAAGTGTTCGTTTCCTATTTGCTCACCTGTCTTTCGAATGCTTGGATCTCTTTCCAGCGCTGTAACACAGCCTCCTCCTCCTTCGGGAAGTCGACAGACATGTTGGGCGCCTTTGATAGAAAAGACACCTTCAGCTCAGCTGCAATGTGTGCTGGTCGTATTCCTGGGAGAAAATGTGGCCTTGATGGTCGGAGGCGGAACCAAGGTCAGTGGGCCAAGTTTGTGATCGAATGAACATGAGTACAAGTTTTAGGTGGCAGATTTTTTGACTCATAATTTGGTTCACTGGACTATCATCTCCGCAAAACACATACAACACGGTGCATTTTCATAAATTAAGCTGTTAACAAACATTAGGCCAGCACTTTCGACCCCTAAAAGTATATTAACCACCATTTCAATTACATTCGGTGTCTATACAAGTATTATACTTGAGATGATTCTAGGTTGCTGAATTTGTGGTGAGTTCTTTCTGGGTTTATCGTGTGGGGGGGTTCCTTATCTACCCCGCCTTTAGGGCGGAATGGTGAGCACCTACAATTTCGAAGGTCTGACGGCTGACTAATCCTCAAATAGTCCACCTCTTGGTCGCATCCCCTTTCATATTTTGGCCATTCAAATCAAGATACAGTGACTGAACTCATCTAAGTCCTTTTATTTGCTTTGCACGACTACACCAATTGGTTTTCTTCGGAATGGTACTATACGTACATGAGATATGACAACTGGGTATAGTATATACCACAATTAACAACCCAAGTCAACTACAAACCTGGGAGTTAACCGAGCCAAATAGAACAATAGTAGCATGCAAAGGACAATTCTCCCCAATCAACCTCGATTAGCCCGGCATTAATTGGTTGTCTGGCCAGGCTGCTGAAGCTGTTCGTCCTTGTCATCATCACCCTCGTCATCATTTTCCCCATCTGAAACGGCTTCCCCAAGGTCTCGAAGTTGTTCCTAAATGGATGTTAACCTTCGGTCTATGGAAATCAGGATGAATAGGGGGGCACAGTACCTTGTAGCGCGAAAGTTTATCTTCTGTATCCCCGAATACCATAAGCAGATCATCCAGCTCAGCCTGGACCGCTGCTTTTTGCAGTTCGCTTTCGGCCGCCAATGACTCGGCCTAGGACAACCGTTAGCACATCAGCTTCTGGAACCGCGCTGTCTGGTTTACCTTTAAAGCTCGCTCATGGGCCGCTCTTTCGCTGATTTCCATATCCCTTGTTTTATCTTCTGCTCGCTGTACACGAAGTAAGTGTTCCTCAAGCTGTGAGGAATACTCATCATGTGCAGTCTGCAGATCTTGTAGATGGTCCTTACTAGCCTATTGGGTGTCAGCAGATAATAATCTTCGCAGTCTAATTCTCCCTACCTTTTCTAATTTGGACTGTAAGGACGTTATGATTTGCTTCAGATCTGCAATCTCGGCATCTGTCCTTTTTTTCACCCGCTCCGAGCTGTCTTCAGCAGCACGTTGTGCTAGATGCAACTTCTTCACAGAAGTTTCCTCGATATGTTGTAGTTCTGTCCTCAGCTTACTAGTTCAATTAGTAAAAGTACTGAAAATGGAAAAGCAGTGCCATACCTCATCTCTTGATTATGATGATACTGTAAGGTCTCGTTCATGTTTTGTAACTTCGCGGTGTCCTGCGTCGCTGTCTCTTTTGCTTTTCTGTTGTCCGCCCGTTCCTGATCCAATTGCCTTTCTAGTGACAACAAAGTCGACTGCACTTTCTGAAGAGTCTGCTCCTTTTCTTCGAGCTGTGAACGAAGTGAATCCACCATTTCTCTGGAGATCCCTTTCTGTATGCCATTTGAGATGACTGGTATCTCTAGCCCGGGGTCACGATCTATAGCTCGCTGTATTCTACTGAAGTTATCCTTCACAAAATCCACAAAAACGCCGTCGAAGTACACATCAGGCAGTGTGCCTGCGCTTGTTGATCCAAGTTTCTGTGGTAGAACTTCAAAATCATGAAGCAATGGGTGTCTCCGGAGCTTTTGCAGGCGATCAATATACTGGTCCCTTCCAAGCTGGGATACCAGAAGCTTGTGTAATGTAGGGCGGGACAATGGCGAGTCTTTTGTAGAAAACTCATACACTATGCCGAGGAGCAACGCGCACAGGCCTTGGACAATCACCATATTCCTTTCCCCTTGCCCAAGGAGACGAACTAGGCTCTGCACGTTACTTCCCTCGCCAAGAAAGTCGTTCACAGCATCAGGGTCTTCGAATAGCCAGCCGCAAAGAAGCATTAAATAGCCCACAAGAACTCGTTCGTCATCGCCTTTTTGTAAACCGTTAATTAGATTGGCAGTAATAGTCTGTATGCATGTAATTTCTTCCTCGCCAGAAGAGGTGTCCCCTTCAGCAATGCCCATAGCTATGGCCTTTGCATCACCATCTTCGCAAATGAGGTGGTACACGATGACCGCAGCAAACCAGTATCTGTAGGGATCGGTAGGTGTATCTCGGCTTGTTGGCCTGAGCAATGTGGTCAGGACGTTTGCTGTTTCGTCCGCCCCTGACGAGTGCCCGTCAATAGCCCGGCGGAAGAAGTGTTGTCTTATAGCCGGATGGTTATAGATATACGCCTTGATACACTCACAAGCTGCCAGCCTGGCGTCAAACGCTTGCAGGGATGGAATACTTAGAGTAAGATCGAGCAGTCCATCTATTACATAGACCTTCGCACTGCGATCTTGTTGGGGGTTCGCATCGCCATTAGAGACTGGGGCATCTACCACTGCTGACACCTGTAATTGAGCAAATGCTTCTTGGAGATTAGGGTTTCCGCGAATGATATCGCCACAAGTTATGAGGGCCTAGCCAAGAATTAGTTCGTCGTCACACTTGAATAGGATCCAGAACGGGCACACCTCGGACTTGATCCGCATTTCGGTTGAGTGATCGAATGCTAGTTGCAAAACGCTTTTCAGAACTCCATGCTGCCAGAAAGAGGCTTGGTTCGCTGGAGTTCCCGCAGCCCCTCTCACAAGGAACAATCTAAGAACGGCAAGTAGAGCGTAGATGTTGCGATTGCGTTGTACTTGAGCCCATTCGGCCACTGCCTCCTCCTGCTCCTCGGTGTTCAAAGCATCACTGAGAAGCTGCCCTAGCTTTGGAGTACATCCGGTTTCTCGGAAAAAAGACTGGTTTGAAACATTCATACGAAGTAGATTGGCGAGAAGGATCAAGCAGTCTTCAACGACCCTGTCTCCACGGGATAATGCGCCTTCCAGTTTTATGATGGTGAAGATCCTGTCAAAAGCATTTTCAAAAGCGACCAACTTTTGCAGTTCCGTTGAATGAGGAGTAAGGTACGTGAGTAGGGTCAAGCCTTCATTTCTGATTACCTCACGCCTGTCGTCTAGTATAGCCACTAATCGCGAAATTCCAAGAGGAGCGGTAAATATACATTCCTCCGTACGCTCTGACCTAGCCGACAGGATTTCTCCGAGCAGCTGTAGGGAATACAGTCTGGAGTAGAAATCACTGGTTTCCAGCAGATCTAGCAATATGGTAATGTTATCTTGGCGTTGAGTAAACTCGTCTGCCAACCACAGCGAGATTTCTTCCGAGGCCTCTGGACTGCTTTCATCGGGGTTGAAAAGCATTATAAGTGTTTCAAGCACAACCTTTACGGTGTCCACATCATCAACATCTTTGCCCAAACTTCCAATGAGGCCTCGGAGCGCCCCCGAGGCAACCGACGCAGGAAATTGACGCGCAAAGCTCCTCAAGCCAAGAATAGCATTGCGCCTATCTTCAAGGAGCGTCGCGCTCTGGAGTCGACCGCTGAAGACATTGATAGCATCAGTGGCAGTCTGTTTTGTGGGGCCTTGTGCGATTCCGAACATTTCTTCTTTATAACCTCTTCCAAAAGGCCATTGGGTTCAATTCAATGTTATATTTCGTATGGCATCTCGATGCATGCAAGGTCAGTGATAGCGACTCGTAGGCAGTGTAAAGACACTAGGGTGGCCACGAAGAGAGGTGTCGAATGACTTGAAAACTACAATATGAACTGTAGATTTGTTAGCTTCTTGTTACCTACGTTCGAGAAACAAATTAGAAGGAAACTTAGACTCCATACACAAAAGCCTCGGTAGACTAACAGGGTGCTCCAATGTGATTTTTGGTTGGCGGTATGTTATGGTAGGAATCCAAAATTAATGAGGTATTGAGGAGACCTGTCGTATTGAGCGTATTGAGCTGTAGCACGCTCACCAAAATTGGTGGTGCCTGTCCTGCATTTCGCGTACCTTGGTAGTTCGGCTGTAAAGAGTTAGGTTTCAAAAAAAGTAGATGCTGCAATAAACACACATCGGTATTAATTTATACACGTATGTAGTATATGCTAAATGATAATGATATAATATTTACTGTAGCAATAAACTCATATATCTCTCGCCTGTGGCCTGTAGTTTGCGAAATAGTTATTCATGAGGCTCTCAATATTAATCACGTGATGATATCGTTTCTTATCGACAAGCGTTCCAGAGTCGTCGCATTGTTCGACGCGACTCGTAGACCAATAAAAAATATCAAGGACTTCGGAGTCGCAACAGCACTCTAGTTCTGCCACTTCATCAACAGCGGCGAACTTTCGGAGAAATGGGTATTCCAGCAGCCTTCAAGTGGCTTTCCACAAAATATCCCAAGATTTTATCTCCTGTCATTGAGGATCACCCAAAAGATGTTGACAACGTCGCGATACCGGTTGATGCTACTCAGCCGAATCCAAATGGAGAAGAGTTCGACAATCTCTATCTTGACATGAATGGAATTGTTCATCCATGCTCGCATCCCGAAGATAGGCCTCCTCCGGCCAATGAGGAGGAGATGATGCTTGAGATTTTCAAGTACACTGAACGAGTGTTCAACATGGTTCGACCTCGAAAGCTACTAATGATAGCTGTTGGTATGTTGCTTGCCACAATAGTCTTCTTCCTTGTAACTTGATAGCTTGCTAACAGGCCGCAGATGGTGTTGCCCCACGAGCAAAGATGAACCAACAACGTTCGAGACGTTTCCGATCGGCGCAAGAAGCCAAAGAGAAGGATGAGGACAAAGCAGAACTACTGAAGATGCTGAGATCTCAAGCAGGAGGCCAAGTCGAAGAATCTACGTCTGAGGCGATGGTCACAAAAACCTGGGATTCTAACGCCATCACGCCAGGAACACCATTCATGGATATTCTTGCAGCAAGTCTACGCTATTGGACGGCCTATAAACTTAATACAGACCCTGCATGGGCAAAGGTTAAGGTTATCCTATCAGATGCTACCGTGCCTGGGGAAGGAGAGCACAAGATTATGCAGTTCATACGATCCCAAAGATCTTCCCCGGACCACGATCCGAATACAAGACACGTAATATATGGGTTGGATGCCGATCTTATTATGTTGGGTTTGGCTACGCATGAGCCACACTTTCGTGTCCTGCGCGAAGATGTCTTTTTCCAAGACTCCAAGGCTCGAACCTGTAGATTATGCAACCAGAAAGGACACGAAGCAAGGGAATGTCGGGGCCAGGCAAAGGAAAAGGACGGCGAGTTTGACGAGAAAGACACAGTTCAACCATTGAAGCCTTTTATTTGGCTACATGTATCAGTACTACGAGAGTATCTTGAAGCCGAGCTTTACGTCCCTAACCAACCCTTTCGATTTGACTTGGAGAGAGCCATCGATGACTGGGTATTCATGTGCTTTTTCGTTGGAAACGATTTCTTGCCTCACCTTCCAAGTCTCGAAATTCGTGAGAACGGTATCGATACCCTAATGGCCATTTGGCGTGACAATATCCCTCTCATGGGAGGCTACGTGACAAAGGATGGCCATGTTGACCTGGAGCGGGCACAATTCATTCTGGATGGGCTGGCTAAACAGGAGGACGCAATTTTTCGCCGCAGACGCCAGACAGAAGAGCGTCGAGATGCCAATGCTAAGCGACGAAAACTCCAGGAGCAAAATAATGGGCGTGGTGGCAGAAACGATACTCCAAACAAAGGGAGGTTTCCTAGTAGACCCTCGAATGCTCCGGTCGATTTCCCGCTTATAGTTCCTGGAAATGTCACCTCCAGCATTTCCAAGGAGGCTCGTTCTATCACGCACGAAATGGTTGTCAATCGCGGAGCGATCGACAAGGCGAATGTAGCTAATAAAAGTGCAGCGGCTGCTCTGAAGAGCCAATTAACTGGGGCAAAGGTGCTAGTGGATGATACTTCTTCGGCCTCGCCAGTTGTTGAGACTGTGGCGTCCTCGTTCGAGAATAACATTTTAGCAGGGTCGCCCATCTCAGCTCTAGGAAAGAGAAAGGCTGACCTGATCGAAGATGACGGATCAAACACACCTGTGACAGACACGTCAGAGCCCGCTACTCCAAGTGCTCCCGTTGATGAGGCTGCAGTCGACAATGTTCGCTTGTGGGAAGATGGATATGCCGACCGTTACTACGAACAGAAGTTCAAAGTAGATCCGAGAGACACAGAGTTTCGCCACAAAGTTGCAAAAGCTTACGTCGAAGGCTTGGCGTGGGTATTATTATATTATTTCCAGGGTTGCCCATCCTGGGAGTGGTATTATCCATATCACTACGCACCATTCGCAGCGGATTTCGTTGGATTGGCTGATATGAAGATCGGTTTTGAAAAAGGCCGAATCTTCAAACCATTTGAGCAACTGATGGGTGTCATGCCTGCAGCATCCCGGCACACTATACCTGATGTCTTCCATGACTTGATGACAAACGAAGACAGTGAAATAATCGAATTCTATCCTCCGGATTTTCCTATCGACCTTAACGGCAAGAAATTCGCCTGGCAAGGCGTTGCTCTATTGCCTTTCATAGATGCGAAGAGACTTCTGGCCGCGATGGAGCAGAGGTATCCCTTACTACCACCGGAAGTCGCCGCTCGAAATACAGTAGGAAATGATGTGTTGCTTGTGTCTGAGGCCCATCAAAGCCTCTACGATGACATTGCCACGCATTTCTACTCCAAGAAGCAGGGCTCTCCTCAGTACCAACTGAACCCTCGTATTAGCGACGGCTTGGCTGGAAAGGTCGAAAAGAATGATGTCTATCTTCCCCATGGTTCTCTGACATATCCGTTGGATGGCAACACCATGCCAAGTCTCGATGAAGATCGCTCAATCAGGTAAGTTGCATCATAGCCTCCCCACTACCTAAATATGGTGTCTAACGTGATTATCAGCGTCCATTATGATATGCCACGATCAGCACATATACACAAGTCAATGCTGTTACGAGGCGTAAAATTTCCGACCCCCGCTCTCAACCAGGAGGACATACAAGCTACGAAGGGGCGCGCGGCAAACGCAGGGCGTAATCCCGGTGGTTATTCCCAGAGGGGTCAATACGGCGGCAGGGGCCGTGGAGGAGGATCTCAGAACTACGGGAATCATTCGTCGAACCCATATCCAAGACAACAATCTTCATCGCGACAAGCGTATGGTACCCAGCCTGCCTACAACCAGTATCCCGCCCCACCACATGGCTGGCAACCACCTCCACCTGGTGTAGGCGGCTTCGCCCGTAACCCGCCTCCACCTCCACCTGGGATGCAAGGTCCATACCCTCCAGGCCGCACGCCACAAGGAGGGGCCCCAAACCCTCAGTACGGCTCACAGTATCCAGCAGCGCCAAATTACCCACAGTATGATAACAACCGTTCAAACGACAATCATGGCAATGCTGGTGGCAGACCAAGAGATAATTATCGTTATTGAATCATCTCGACCCTGTTAGAATAGCGAATCACTTGTAAAACTTATACGATGTTTGAAACTAGGTTCACCATTCTGAAGCAAATATAACCTCATAGCTGCGCATTTCTATGTATAAAAATCATGTGGTGATAATTGGAGATATGTCATGTAACCCCATATAGAAAGAGTATCTATCCATGTCTAGCTCCTGCAGGGTTCTACTAAATGGACCCCAGTTAGGTCCCGAGAACCGAGCGTTTAGCTCTACCTTACGGAACCGCATCTACGTTCCATACACCTTGAACGTACAAATATTCCACGCCCAGGGGCACAAATAATCTAAGCAACTGCAATCCCAAAAGCTTACAAGCGCGCCGCGCATAGAAGTTGGCCAGTCCGGTCGAATTGTCGTTTATTGTTGCCCCTGCAACTCATTGGACGCGCCCTGTTACAGATGTAAAGACGGAACATACCGTCTGCCTATTCAAAGGCCACGAGCTGTACTATCCAGACGACAGAGTTCCTCATGGCTGCGAATGGCGATCTAAACCTGGTTGCTTCGTTGGTGGATCGCCTGGCTACTCGTGTACCGTTACCCCCTCGTCGGAATCCACAACTGCTAACTGAACGGAACAGCTCCCCCATCGGACTGGATCCAGCTTTCGAGACCTACGGAGCGACGACCTGGTTAGTCTCACAAGAGCAACACTGATTGAAGTTAGCAGCACATATCTCAGCACAGTTGCAGAATCTCTCGTGCTACTCTTGGAGGAGTTGACAGCCCAGTACAAAGACCTCGACACACACCCCCCACACGTCGTTAACTCCGAGTTGTACATTATCCATATTCTCGCGGACTGCTTTTCAGCGCACTGGGATGCCGTGAATCGAGTACCGAATTACCAAACAAGAAATGCCGATCAGCACTCTAGCCTCCGTGGTGCATTTCCCATACCTCAGAGTGACAGTGGACGTGTGGACAATCACAGTGGTACGGATGAAGAAGAGTCAACTCAAGAGTCCGTCACCAAACGCCTAGTCTTGCCAAAACCATTAGATGATATCCTCGCAGGAAGGGTCCTTGAAGCGGTCAAGATTTTTCTGGCTCCCTATCCCGAACAATACACGTTGCCCGCATCCACTATTCTAGAGTACAGCAATTGCAGACTGGCGCAAAACCCACTGTGCCGCCTGGATAATTCAGATCCAGAAAATAATTCTTACGAGAAAGGGCCAGGTCTTTATTCCACGGATGGAACATTACGAGACATTGAATCCCATGCAAGGACTATCATAGAGTTCTTGTCGGCCTCCAACTGGGATCTATTTTTTGAACATTTGAAAACCTCATTTCGTTTACTCCAAGTTGTGTTCCCTTTGCAAGGAAATGGCACCCAAGCAGCCCCCGTCCTGGATGATGACAGGAATGCCTTGGCTACACTGCGCATAGTGGCATTCATCTGGGTGGACAAACGGAAACTCAGCTTGGTTCTGTCGGAACTATGCAGTTGTTTTTTTCACTTGCGGAAAACGTTCCAAAGTACCCTGGGGCTTGCCTTGCCTATCTTGATTCTGAGATGGGTAGAGCAAAACCCCGAAGAGTTTGTACTGATGCATAATTCGCATAGCAAAATTGACGGAGTTGACCGCCTCTTTGATATTGCAAACGGAATGGTTGATAGCAATAGGTGGAAAGCTGTCCTTTACCCTTTTCAAATTTTTCTTTTATTTCTAATTCCGGATGTCTTCGAGGTCGCAACAAGCATGCCATCTACTGGTAGATATCTCGAAAATGGCAGCATGCCCAAGGCCAGTAGCGGGATCTTCAAAAAGGTGTCCTTTTTAGAGAGCCTTCGAAAAGCTCTGCGCAATAAAAACCCTGCTGCGGCTTATTGCCTCATATCATTGCTCAGAATCGCAAGACATTTTAGCCTTGAGGGTAATGACTCGGCACTTCTTAGCTATGCGTTAGACGTGCAGGAGGAGGTGCGAGATTCCCTGTTCAGAAAGAACATAATAGGGAGCGAAGGGGCCATTTTTGACAACGGCCTCATGACCGCAGCCTTCGTGAGCCTCACTCATCTCAACTTCAAATCTTGCAATGAAAATATTGCACCGCAATGCCTCTCTTCAAACGCGCCAAACGATTTCAAACTGGCATTTGTGTCGGCTTGTTCTAACCTGGCAAAACTACCGAACGCGCATTTATATTCAGAGCTATTTGGAAAAATTACTGCTCTTATTAGGGATCATCTCAAGGTAACCAGAGCTCTAGGTTCGGAACAACACTTGCTAATCAGATAAGGATCGTTCTCATGAACCCTATGGAGCTCCAAAGTCAAGCTCGAATTCTGCAGAAATGACATATCGATGCTTGGATTTCCTCAACGTTCTCCCGCTGACGCTTTTTAGCGGGGCACCCTCAAACCCCGTTGACTACGAAGTATTTTTCCAGGAAAACTTTGCTATCCTTGTCGGCTGCCTTGTGGACGAAGATCCGAAAGTTAGGCGTATGGCCGGTTCCGTGACCAGAAAATTGTTGAAGAATGGGTCCGTCTTCCTGCTGCATAAGGGAGCAAGCAAAGATTCGGGATTTTTTCCCGCGAATTTTTGGAGGTCAACGTGAGTGGTTTTTTTTGTGTGCTTATATCCTTCACTAACTGGGTCCTCAGGTCGGCAGTCCTTCTCAATGTCCTAGAACATGCAGCCAAACTTGGGAGACGAGGAGACTCGGTTTTGTCGTTTATACATGATTTTGTTGAGTCTAGGGTGGAGCTAATCAGGTCCGCAAAGGTTTGTAAAGATCCCCATGTGATAACTTGCGTTTGCTAATTGATGCTTGGAGGATGACCTTATATCTCAAGCGGAAACCCCGCAGCGCCTAGCATCATTATCGAAGCTTGAGACATACTTCTTAGTACGTCTTTGCTCTGCAGATATTGAGATTTGCCAGATTGTGACAGTTTGTGTGGGGCTTCTTTGCGAAGAGACGCAAATGGTTGATGCCGCGTATGACTCCTCAAAGTCCCCATCGACCATCATGAGAAACATTGAAGTATACCAGGATTTATCCTCCCGGGACTTTCACTTCACTGGACTTGTTGCTTTTCAGAAACGCCTACGCTCTCTTTTGCGGCAAATGAAACACCCCAGTGCTGCAGTTTTAAGCGCGTGGGAGATTGTATTCGGCAGGTGGTACGACCTATCGAAGCGGGCATCTGCACATAGACAAGACGAAACTCTTGATGAAAGATCTTTAGTCGAGTGGCGCAATTGCTCTGGCTTCCTTGCTTCCTTAGCCGCCTTGTGTATTTCAAAGCAGACCTCTTCGGTAATTGAAGAGTCTGGTCTCGCAGGCCTAAAGTGGATCGACCGACCCTCACAAGACAGCTATGATAATACCTTATTAGATAGGTACATGACACAAAGTGTTCAGCTTTTGGCATGTAGCAATGCTCGTATCCGCGAAGCTATGAGGGAGGTATTGTCAACAGAGATATCTCCTTCGTTGTACCTCCCCTTATTCAAAACTCTTGAATCTGAACTCGAGACGCTGTTCGATGGGCCAATCGACACGGCGAACCGCTTTTCTGACTCTAGAATAGCATTTGCTGAGCAGGCAGCAGCGTTATTGAAAACGATTATAGAGAGGCTTGGCAGTCCTGCGGATATGGGCGCCGCCCTGTCTGTTGACATCGGTGCTCTAACGTTGAACTTCGCCAGGTTTCTCAACAGTGTCAGTGAAGGGCTGCATACCCTGAGAATCAAGATTAAGGTGTGCCAGTTGTGCGAGGTTGTAACTCGCAAAAAAGAACTGCTTAATTTGCGACATGATGTTCGGATTAGGAATCAACTTCTAGAAATCATGTTTGGATGGATTGCTCGGCCAGGTTCTCCAAAGGCCGACAATGCCGCGATGGTCGACGGCATCCACCGAGATGACGCTTTGAAACTTCAGAGAGATCTAGACAGGGCCTGTCTGAAGGCTCTGTCGGATTTGACGTTTCGGCTCCCTCTTCAGCCTCCTGATGGACAAACTGATGCCGATACGAGTGATTTAAAATCTGAAATGTTTCATACATATTTCAATAGATTTCTATCACTTCTGGGCTTTGAGCCCACGGATCAGGGCAAAAACGATGTCGCATCAAATTTGTCGGCCAAGGAGGACTCTCTGTCCATTCGAGAGCTGGCCATTATCGCACTGTCAAATCTTCTAGGCGCAAACATCGACGTAGGTCTCAAGCACTCTCTCGGCATAGGTTATCACGAAGATCTAGAGATCAGAACCGCGTTCGTAACCGTACTTTGCAATGTTCTGGCTCAAGGCACAGAGTTCAACAACCTCTCGGATGTTGCTGTCGGAGAGAAATATGATGAGTTAGTCGAAGTAAGTATGATCCACTGCCTAATTGGTAACGTGCTAAAATCGCAACAGGTTCTAGTCAATGACATGACTTTAACTATTGCTCTCTGTGACGCCTGTCCCAGTAACGAGGTAGACGAATTGACCATGTCACTCTTGAATATTTTCGACTCCAGGGGGTTGGGGTTTATTCTTCTTGAAGAGCTGATCAAGCACGAGGTTGATAATACAGGTAGGCAACCCCTTCATAGATAGAAGATGTGTATTCTAAATCGCTATAGAAAATGAGGCCGAGTTACTCAGAAGAAATTGCGTCACCACGAAGATGCTATCTGTTTACGCACGTTGGAAAGGTTCATCGTATTTGAAATCGACGTTGCAAAAGGTTCTGGAACGCCTCATTGTCACAGCTCAAGACCTTGACCTAGAGCTTGACCCTTCCAGGACGAGTTCCCCCGAAGAATTGCAGCGCAATACTCTCCAACTAAGAGTTGTCGCCAAAGTTTTCATTGACGATATATGCAGCTCGGCTCCAAATATTCCCATTTCTTTCAGGAATATTTGCAGTATTGTGATTATATCCAACCCACATTGAATGCTGTCAGTTGCTAATAAATGGCCTTAGATATCTTCGTCTGTCATGACACGTTTTCCAGATGCAAAGTTCACTGCTGTGGGCGCATTCATTTTCTTGCGCTTCTTTTGCCCAGCCATCGTCGCTCCGGACGTCGAGGGGTTGATTAGTACAGCGCCATCAAAAGAAATGCGTCGTGGATTGCTTCTTATTGCCAAAATTATTCAGAACCTCGCAAATAATGTATTATTTGGCGCCAAAGAGTCATACATGTTTCCCCTGAACGATTTCCTTACCCAAAACATATACGAGGTGACAGCCTTTCTCCGGGCGATATCGGTGAGTGCTACTCTATATCACTGGGTAGTCTATCTGACTGACACACACTAGGTGGCTCCTCATGTAGAAACTACTGGTATTGAAATGGAATCATTTGATTTTGGGTCCTGTGTAGCCCTCCACAGGTTTTTCTACGACCACTGGGACCATGTGCGGCAAAAGCTAGTAGCCCAGCAGCGCAAGGATTCCCTTCATTCTCCCCACGAAATCGCGCAAGGTCGTATCCCAGTCACAGAAGCACTGCGGAGTCTCATCAGCAACCTCGGTCCACCACCAATGGATATATCGTGGAATCGACCAATGATTTCCATGAACAGCCCTCCCTCATACTCGAGATTTCAGCATTTCATGCTGAGGCATGCAGGACGAAGCACTGAGTCAGCTATTTCAACCCGAACCGTATACGATGGTGGCGAGAGCAAGGTTGGAGCGTTCTTTTCCGCACGCCTACAGTACTGATATGTTTCAGGATGGCCTATCAATGATATGCATAATTTTGCGAAACATCGATGCCGAAGCCAATGATTATGACCTTTTGCTCTACTGTTACCTGAAGGTATGATGCTGACCATCTCCATCAAGCAAGGAGATTTTTATTATGTCCTGAGAGCTTATACAACTGATAGATTGCAAGCCGCATGTGGCACCGACCTTTTGGGATAATGATTGATGCAACATGTTATAGCGGGCAAAACGAGCCTCAAGATGCGTTATTCAAGAAACTAGATCTGCTTACACCCACAGAACTATCGAAAAACTTGTCGTGTGTTTATGTGTATAACATGAACAGTGCGTTCAGGTAAGGGCCACAAATCCTCGACCCTTTTTATGGCCGCGTGATGCTAATTCGTCAGGAAATGTTTCCGCCGCATATTACGCTTGTCTGCAAAGAATGAGAATAGTGCATTCCATCCTAAAAACGTTGACTACCACCTTATAGGCAGTCTACAAGATCTTCAAACACATTTTCATCTCAATCAGCTCCACTTACCAAAAGAAACCATCAGCGTAGTCACCGACACAAGATTTGTCTTCCAACCCGTAACGAGACTTTCGAAGACAAAAGGCAAAATCGAGGTTATGATACAAGTGGGCAGCCAGTTCGTGCAAGTAACGACAACCAAGAAGCAAGAGATTGTTCCTGGCCTTAGGCTTCATGCCACCGTGAACGACATATTTCGTCTAACGGAGGTTGATGAGGCTCCGACATCAATACAAACCGAAGATGACTCTGCCTTCGGACTTCGCGCAGACAACGGCAAGATTGTCATGTATTTTACAAGTCCGAGGAAGTCAGATGTCCTCCAAGCTATTCGTGGCGCAAAAATCAAATACTCCAAGGATTTAAAGCCCAGCCAGCCATTTGAGCGACTTATCCGCCCACAAGATATTCCAGGGACGCTCCTTAACATCTCATTCACAAACCTGGCAAGCCTCGATCAGAATCTTCGCATAGCAGCATACAACCTTCTCTGTGCGCTCTGTCAAACCTTCAAATTTGGCGTGAACTCGAGTTTCATGGCCTCCAAAGGTAAGACAGCCAACTAATTTTGATATTCCGCATGTGCTTCTGTCTGACATTCCCAGAATTATCCATACCGCCAAGTGCATCCCATTTCATTGTCAACGTGAGCAGACAACTTGCCGCTTCTGAGCCTCAACTCACAGCAGATTTTATGAATGAGTTTTTTGTTGGCTGGGAGAGTTTCCCTTTACAACAGAGGCCATTGAGTTTGGCATATCTATCACCTTGGTTGTCGGGTCTGAGAAGCCAGGTTCTAGCAGTTGAAATTGACGGCGAGAAAGCGAGAGAGCGAATAGCTTCGATCTTTAGGAAGCTGATAGATGTTGCCGTACCCGACTCCACCCTCTGCATAACCTTGGAGCAGATAATCTGGCCGGTTATTTGCGAGGACGAAGTCCTAACTGATATCTTGGTGGATGAAATTATAAAGAGTGCATTAACATCCAGTAACAACGAGAGCCGTATCTCACGCCTTGGCTCGATTATCGCATCCCTCCAGGTTGTGACTGTCAGAGGCAAATTGATCAGTAGGTTACGAAAAGCACTCAATCGGACTTCTCTCCGACCTACGAGGCTATTGCCTGAGAATTCGGTCTGGGACGAGATATGCATACTACTGCGACTCTGTCTGGCAGCCTCGTTTAATAGCGGTGTGCAAGCACACCTCTATCTCCCTGAGATATCTCATATCATCACCATGCTGGCGAATACTGGCCCAGCACAAATCAGGCTTGTGGTCCATGGTCTTTTGGTAAATACAGTACACATCCTGTGCACTTGCTTTTCGACGGACGAGAGTAAGCTTGTGCGGCTCAAGGTGATTCTAGCGTCACTCTCTGATCCAAATACTGGCCAACAAGCAAATATCAGCGGAGTAACTCGAGAAGGCACCACGATTTCGCACGCTCAGGATCCAACGTGGCAAATATTGAGCTCAACAGAGGCCCTCGCAATACTTCTTTCGGAAGTAAGCAGCCTTGCGGCGCCGTCGGTTGATCTTTCAAATGCCTGGCGTTCGCGGTGGATGAGTCTTGTCGCCAGTACAGCATTCCAAAGTAATCCAGCCATACAACCTAGAGCTTTTGCTGTCATGGGCTGCTTAGCACGTGAAGATGTGGACGACGATCTTCTTTATCAAGTATTAGTTGCTCTCAGGAAGAGCGTAAACCGCTTTGCTGATGAAAACGATAATGAGATGCTCGTCTCGATTGTTACCTCTCTCACGAAGATGATGGAGAAACTCCCCACAACGTCGCGCTATGGGTTACAGCTTTTTTGGTTGGCTATGGCGCTCGTGAGGCTTGTCCCTCTCAATCTATTCTCTTGCGCCGCCTCCTTTCTGGAAGCCGTCCTCATAAATATTAATACATCGGGAGACTTGAAAGGCGGTCGTATGGTACCTGTGCTACTGCAGGGACGATTGGCTCTGGAGGATTCAGCGTCGCAGCTCGATGAAAGCTATGGGATACACTTCAACATCGACAACTTCCACTTTGCGGTGTGTGCGTCATTGGTTAAAGGCCTTACTGATACTGTGACGAAGGCTACGACTGTCAAGGTCCTCTCTACATTTCTTGAAATTGCTAGCTCTAGCGCGTTAGGAGGACGCAAATTTCCGGACGATTTGAGCTGTCTTCCATACCTAGGATTGGTCATGTCCCGAGCCCTTACTACAGAGGAAGCGAAGGGTAACCTTTGGCTTGCTGGGATCAACGGGGACAAGAGCAGCACCCCCGAGGACGTCCTAGCCATGATAAACCTAAATACCATCAAGGATAAGGAACTGCTGTTGAACACGGCTATAAGCCTCGTTGACTTTCGCTATCTAGAAGACAGTGTTCAGAATAGGGGATTGATTTGGATGAACAAGGTTGCTATCATCAGACCCACTGTCATACTCCATCTGTAAGTGTATTCTGCCTCTGCTTTAGCCTCCTCTCTCTATCTTGGTTCGCTCGTTGGCTAACCCAAGCTAGTTCCTGTCCTATCCTCAGCATACTGGATGAAGTGCTGTTATCAAGCCAAAATTCCGTGACTCTTCAGTCGGCACAGATGCTTTTGCGGACTTTAACTACAAACCCCAAACTGTCCGACACTGTTGACACTGCCCAGCTCTTGGAGGACGTCCTTGAAGACATCGGCTTCGGTGGGTTATGGGTGTCTTCTACATTTCACAACTCAACTGAGCGAGACGGGCATTGCACAGTTTTGACTGACAAGCTCATCGAAGTAAGTAATACATCATACTTCTTCAATGGACCCACGCTAACCCTCGTGGCACCAAAGCTCATCATCACATAACACGCGGAACCACTGGACTAGGCTTTTACCTTCTCCTTCAAGTGAAGAAAAATACATCTAAAAATATGAATGACAGTTATGAGAACCACGACCGCGAAAACTGAGTAATAAATATATATATGTCACCGTACTATCTGGATGCATTGCTTTCCTTTCGGAGGCGAATCCTAAAAGTTCAAAAGTATCTGCCACGGACATATATGGTGTATGTTTAAAGTTGAATAGTTATATGTTACATATGTTACTTATTATAATAATTATGATATACCCCCGCTGTGCAATGTTGTTTCACATCTGGTATAGTTGCCCCGGGTAACAGACACCCTTACGTCATAGCAATAGTTATTTTGCGTCCACATGGATAGATTAACGGCAACAATACGTTCCAAGACACATCCACGCCTGTCGTCGGTCATACTCTCGCCGGCGTCGAAATATAGCTAAGGAACGTTGCAATAAAGTAGGATTAAAGTATTAATGAGCCATCTAGTTGGGGCTACATAGTAACGAAGGGCTGGGTGGACAATCTTCCTCCGATACTCTGATATATCAAGATTCTACCACTTTCAACGGGCATAGTCAGCATATTTTTGCCCTGGAACAGTTAAGGGTCCTGCTAAATCAAAGGTACCCGTATAAAAGCAGGTGCCCGCTTTTAAAGGTACCTGATTAATCAAATGTGGATCAATGTTGTCTATGGCATCTCTACCACTTCCATCAACATCGAAGATTAGGAAGCAACTACTCAGCAGATACTTGCCGACAACTACACAGTGATTCCCAGCACAGATATCTCATATGTAGGATGGCTAACCAAGAAATCCACTTTTAAACGTTGGATCCTCCATAGTAGTCGAATTCACACCCTGGCAAAGCCGAATATCCAGGTCCACATTTCAGCGAATCACGGATTCAACTATCCGGGCTGGCGTTCGTGCTTTCCGCCTGTTAGTCGAAGCCTCACGCGACAAATGCATCTGTCATCCATACGGAGTCGAGCGGTTTATCGTGGGAGTCGGTTGGATTATTAATCGTAAGCTCTGATACAAAAGACTTATGGCCGCTGCTGTGAATGAATGAATGAATGAATGCTCAGAACAATAACTGCAAGACTCGTACCAATAGTTTCATTCCTGAGGCCCTTTTTTCCCACTTGAGCTCGTGACAGCATCATACAAACACCATGTCCTTCGATGAAGTCTTAGAAAAGGCCGTTCAAGATGGCGCCATTCCTGGAGCTGTGATGCTCGCCACAAATGCCAACGGTAAGACCTGACTACCCGTGCGTATTGCAAGGAAAAAAACAAGAAAAGTAACACTTGGATTGACAGGCTTCAACTTCCAAAAAGTCATTGGCAAAAGATCACTCCAGGCTGGCTACGACGACCCGCTGCGACTGGACTCGGTCTTTACTATTGCTTCCATGACGAAGCTCTTGACGTCAATCGCTCTCTTGCAGCTGTATGAGCGTGGAACCGTTGGGCTCGACCAAGACGTCTCTGAACATGTGCCTGTCCTCGCCAAGCAGTCTGTTCTCATCGGGTTCAACAAGGACGGGACGCCGATCCTTGTCAGGCGCGAGAAAGACATCACGCTGCGCCTGCTCCTCACCCACAGCTCCGGCGCTGGCTACGACTTTATGGATGCTAAGCTGCAGCAATACGCCAAGTATACCGGCAAGTCAGCCACAGAAAGCTGCACCATTGACGACATCTTTGACTGGCCTCTGCTCTACCAGCCAGGCGAGGGCTGGGCGTATGGCGCCGGAATTTCCTGGGCTGGAAAGGTGCTCGAGAAATTGACGGGCAAGACTCTCGAGGAGTACATGCAGGAAAACATTTTCAAGCCTCTGGGCATTTCTCGCATCACTTTTTTCCCTGAGGCAAACCCGGCACTGGAGGTCCAGGTATCTGACATGAGCGTTCGCGACGACGCAACAGGAACGCTGAGTGCTGCGCCCCCGGGGCTGCCCTTCTTTGGGAAATTGAAGGACTGCCTCGGGGGAGAGGGAGCGTACGCGGACCTGACAGACTATGTCAAGGTCCTGCGATCGATTCTGCTCGATGACGGGGCACTGCTCAAGAGCGAGACAACTGCCTTGATGTTCCGGCCACAGCTGCCGACGGATGCGGCGAGGGCCGGGCTCAAGAAGGTCATGGAAGACCCAAGCTGGGCTATTGGCGACTTTTCTGGACCTAATGAGTACGACTGGGCATTTGGTGGCATTCTTGTCGCGGGAGACAATCATCCTGTGCGTAACCGAGGATGCTTGATCTGGTCCGGCGCGGCCAATCTATTCTGGGTACGTTCACTTCTCCCTTGGAGGGACTCGGGTAATCAGCTAACGAAGGCAGTTTATTGATCGCACAGCTGGACTGTGTGGTATTTGGGGAACGCAGGTTATGCCTCCTGGTGACCAGAAGGTGGAGCCGCTCATCAGTTTATTTGAGAGACACATATATGCTCTTGGAGCCAAGGCGAAGGCAAAGTAATGAAGGCGAGTAAATGATAGATATAAGGACTTTATACAATACCAAAACGATAGATCATTTATAGAAATGAGAAATTGAAGCAACATGGACTAGCGGTTTTTGACAGCCCGAACCTTTTATTGCACCGTGCTTGGCAAGCACTATCACAGTGTCCTTCCAATTGGCTTTTGTTGTGCAAAGAAAACCGACAGTATACCATGTGCATTGGCCAGAATCCGTTGTCTCGTCCTTCGGGAAGTGTTCGATGAACAATTGGATTGACCATTTCGGCCTCTTGCCGCTGAGCCTGTGCCAGGGATCATCACAATTAGTCCCGACTCCTCGAACTCATCTATGTCGAAACCAGGACTTGCGCGAGCTTGGTTGTTGAGTTCGGCCGCCACTTCCTGAAGGAAGAATCGCAACAACTACAACAATGGACTTGTACCCGAACTGGCGAATATCAATATCATCAACATCCTCAAGGACGGAATTGATTGCAATAATAAGTCAATGGATACCTGGTGAGCAATAAATAAGTGTGGGAAAAATGACAAACAAGTTGACAAAATTCCGCCAATAATATATATAATATCTACTTCTAACTTCAAGATGATAAATTATTTGCTGATACCCTCGAGATATTTTGCGCACCCAACCAGTTTCTGGTCCGAACCCCGGACCCCACGCCCCAAGAGATGTTCTAGTCGGAATACGCCTTACTCGACCCTCTCAGAGCAGGAATGCGATACCGCATCAACATCGGCAATGCATCAAGTCTAATCTTGGAAACAAAAACCTCATCGCCCTCGATTGACATTACCTTGAATATCGTTCCAATCATAACAGCAGTCTGTACTGCTTCCCAATTCGCTTCCAAAGAATCGCGATTCTTAGTTGGTATGTCTTCAAGAAGCCCAGCCCAAAACTCCCGATCAATGGCCTCAAACTCGGGACGCTGGCGGAAGACTTTGTCGATGATCTCTCCAGCCAAAAACTGGATGCAGTAACACGCAACACCAAATGGCTGAGGAGGAGGTGATAGTTCCCAGTCGATAACACCAGTAATTTCGGCATTTTCTCCAACAAGAACATTCATCTCATTTATATCGAGGTGCCCAAAGAATAGAGGAAGCGTTTTCAAAGCCGGAGCCTCCTCGATCAACTTAGCAATAAATGCGGAGAATGGCTTGACATCATCTCTTTCGAGGGCGAGAGTTCGAAGCTTGTGCAGATTGGGGATGATAGTGGAGTCAACTACCTCGCCTGTGTTGCCTTCAACAAAACATCGAGAAAATATACGACCTAGGGACCTGGAACAAGTGGCTCGCTGGGTTTCGTTCCATACATCTTCAAACTCCATCCAAGGCTTTCCAGGAATACGGGTCATGTAAAATGGCCATATTCCAGCCTTGACCAGTTCTGGGTCATGAATAGCTTCAATAATGGGCACTATATCGCCGAGAAGATTGCGAGCATGGAAGAAGGGCTCAGCGTCTAGAGCTTCGATTCTGAATTGGATTATAACACTCCGACCATCTTGGAGAGAGACCTCTAGTGTCTTACTAAAACATCCCTGGGTAGTCGTGAGGTGAGCTGATATTGCTTTGATTCCAAGGTGTTGCGATGCAAGCTCTTTTGCTTTGTTGATTTGCTTTTCAGCGTTGTTTAATGTTGTAGGAAAATCGGAGTCTGACATGATTTTTAGGTAATATTCCTTGATAGTCAAGTAAATACAGCAGAATAAGACAGAGGTGGTGAGGATTTAGATGGGATAAGGACGTAAGATTACCAAGGTAAACAAACAATACCACGTATGACCCCCTTCCGCATCTTGACTCGCCGTTAGTGGATTTACCCCGCTCCTAGCCTACCTACACTGCATTGCATTATATCTATTAGACGGAAAACCTAAATCAGCAGTTCTGTGTAATGTGTACAATACACTCCGTTTTCTGTAGTCGGAACTCAACCTAGTTGGAACCAACCTAAGAGGAGTACACGTTATTGTTAGGAAGCTAAGTTAAGTGTTTGCTACTATTAGCTAATGATAATAGGCCTACCTAGGTAATACTACGCTACTAATGTAGGCACTAGCTAGTACTAACAAGGGTATTCTTAAGTAAAGGAGCTTAGTATATTAGGGGAGAGTTTAAGTGTATACTGTTAGATTTAGGCAGTGCACTTACAACTAGTAGATTGATTTTATAGTTAATTACTATATTACTACCTTATAAACTACAACCTTAATACTAACCCCTATATAATAGTAGATATATATAATAGCTAAGTTAAAGTATAAAATACTATTATATAAGCTAG
>JPKC01002393.1:0-10653 GCA_000750925.1 Pseudogymnoascus sp. VKM F-4518 (FW-2643) | reverse complement strand
CCCCCCTCCGCCAACACCGAGCAAAGCACCTCATCCCCCACCCTCCCCTCCACCTCCTCAACCCCATCCCTCTTAGCCCCAAACACATCCAGCGGCGCCCTTAACGCCGCCGTATCAACATGCTCATACTCCAGCAGACTCGCCATGTTCCCCGCGGCATGCAGGCGTCGCCGCTCTGCGGCCTCGGCTGCTTCGCGCGCGGCCTCGCCTTTCCAATCGTATTGTGAGGCGGGGACGAGGGTGGGTCGGGATTTGCGACGGCGCACGTCGCAGGGGTTGAGGGGGAGATCGTCGTCGGAATCGGAGGCGGAGCCTTCCGAGGCGGGAGCGGGGGCGGGAGCAGGGGTCTCGACGGGTGCGGCGTCGTCGGCGTCATCCGTCGGCTCGTCTTCGACGGGGTTTGCAGCGCGGCCGCCGCAGTGGCAGCCGAGGAGGTCGTGGGTTTTGCAGTCTGAAGTTGTGTCGAGTGTGAAGAGGTCTCTGAGCTCATCAGCTGAGAAGACGGCCCCGTTCTTCTTGTTATCAACAATGCTGTCCGCGAGTCCCTTCTTCGTAAGCTGGCGCTGGTAGATCTTCTCATCCATGCCGCCCGCCATGAGGAGGCGGTAGATAAAAGTCGGTTTCTCCTGGCCAGGGCGGTGGACGCGCGCCATAGCCTGTAGGTCAGTGGCGGGGTTCCAGTCGACATCAAAGAGGATGAGGCGCGAGGCGCCGACGAGGTTGAGGCCCACGCCACCGGCTTTGGCGGAGAGGAGCAGCGCAAAGTTCTTCCTGGCGGAGGTCTTGTTGAATTCGTTGACGATGTCCTGGCGGCGGTTGGTGGGCGTGTCGCCGTCGAGGCGGAGGAGGGGGAGGTTGAGTTTGGCGAGGTGTTTTTGAAGGAGATCAAGCGTCGCGGTGAAGTTGGAGACTATGACTACTTTTTCTTTGGTATTGTGTGGGTCTTCGGCGATGGTTTTGAGGAGACTGTCGAGGACGCGCATCTTCGTGCTTGTGGCGAGGAGAGGGGCACGAAGTCTTTCTTCTGAGATTCCCTCCACGGCATCGTCTACATCTTCGCCTACACGTTTCGGCGCAGACTTCTTATTCGACGGAATCAGCAGTCTAGGAGAGTTGCATACTTTCCTCAGAATATTGATCAGCCCCAAAGCCTGAGCCTGTCCCGCCTTGTACCCATTAAGGGCACCCATGAACGCAGGCGACTCCAGTACCTCCTCATATATCTGTGCCTGCGCCGTGGTTGGCTTGCAGAAGACCACAAATTCGGTTTTCTGGGGGAGGAAATGTGCCTGGACCTCTGCCGTCCTTCGAAGGATGAATTGCTGGGTCATTTCGGAGAGTTCAGCTTGCCTCGCTTCGCCCAGTTCCCTTTCCCTTTCGCTCGCATTAGGTTGCCTACTCTTGAGAATTGGAGTTTCGTAATTCCTCTTAAAGGAGCTGGCCGATCCAAGAAGAGCTGGGTTGAGAAAATCAACCATGACGAAGAACTCTGTGAGATCATTCTGCAGTGGTGTCCCAGACAAGATGATTTTTTTGAGCGTTGAGAGGCCTTTGATAGCTTGCGCGGCCTTGTTATTTTCCTTCTTGAGCCGATGGCCTTCATCCACAATGACAAGATCAACCCCCGCTCCCTGGCCCAACTCCTCAGCAATACCCCTCATCCGCTCATACCCCGCAATCAAAACGCTATAGCTCGCACCATGCGTAAAGTCCGTGAGCTTCATCTTGCCGTCCGCAACCATAACGCCAATATTAATATTGCCCAACCAGCTCCTAAACTCTTTCTTCCAGTTGTCAATCAACGTCACCGGACAAACCACCAGCACCTTCTTAATGACGCCCCCAAGCCCATAAATCGGATTTTGCTTCAGCAGCGTCCAGATCAGCGCAATGCTCTGCAGCGTCTTGCCCAGGCCCATCTCATCAGCCAGCAATGCCCCCTCCCCAGCATAATCACGTAACCCCATCACACACTCGTAAAGGAACTTCACACCCTCGCGCTGATGTGGTCGGAGCTTCCTGGCAAGCAGTGGGTCAACAACAACATCGACTATCTGCTGCCCATTCTTACAATCTGGGGGCCGCTTCATTACCAACGCCCCCGGCGCGTGCGGATCATGGCGCGGAGTAGGCACCCCCTTCTTCCCCTGCGGCACGACCGTCGATGCAACCACCGGGCTCTTAAACTCCTGCTTGAGCGAGGACTGTCCGTAAAAGTTCTTCGCCGGCGCCGCGCCAGGAGACCCTCCATCCTCCACCTTAATTGCCTTATGCCTTGTCGAGCCCTCGACATCGCCAGATTTGCGCTTCAGCGGCTGGAAGCTCGGTACCTGCTTCGGCGTCGGCTCCACCACCGCACTCGGCCGCGCAGACACCTGCGCTGTGTTGGTGAACGGCTTGCCGGCGTAATAATCTTCTCGCGGGATGAGCGACACAATCTCCACCTCCCTCCCTCCAACATTTAGCGTACTCTCCGGCAAGAACGTCTCATAGCACCTAGTCTCAGCCAGCTGTCTCGCCTCGAGGTCCACCAGCCTCGCCTTCCCATTCCACACCAGCAGCACCCCATCCCCATCCCACGTCTTGTGTTTCTTCGTACTATACTTGCGCCTAATTGACTCGTCAGCACCATCGCATAGACTCTACCCAGATCCCCACTCACCACATAACATTATAATACCCCTTCGGCGCATCCTCATCAAACCCCCCCTTCTTCACCCCCCCACCATACCCCTGCTTAACCACCAACGGTTTCCTCGGCGCATTCACCGCCGCCAACGTCTGCCCCAGCGGCCTCCCCCCCGCCGCTGGTGCCGGATTCTCCCGCACATTGATCTTCTTCCCCACCGGACTCCCCGGCGGCGACGGCGTAGCTTCCACGCGCTCCACCTCGTCGCTTTCTCGGGACCGCGGCTTCGCCTCCGGCCGCGGACGCATCGACGGCGGCTTGAAGGGCTTGTTCCACATGTCGTAGAAGTGAGTGCGTGGGATCTGGCGGCGCCAGTGGTAGATGTCCATCTTGAGTGCGTACGCGCTAGGTCCAGTTTACGCGACGCGGGAGACGCGAGAGCACGTGACTTGTTCTTTGAGGTGCAGGGGTTGTTTCGAGATGGAGCTGGAGGCTTGGTATAGAAGAGTATGAAGTATTGAAAGACGAGGTCGTCGAAGAGGGGTATTGAAACAAAGGGCATAAGTTCTTGATTTGGAAGGAGCGATGACTTTGGGTAAGAAAGAAGAAGTTTCTGGGGTTCTTTTTTTGGTGATATTGTTGGAAGAATTTAGTTGCTTTATTTTGGTTGTTTTCACTTTTGGAATATAAAAGTGAATTTATCTTTTGAGGAAGGAGCACGCTTTGATCCCATTGTTCGGCCCAACCACCCCAATAAACACCTTGAGTATCACGAGGCCCTTTTATCTTCAATCTATCTTCTACAAACAAGACCCACAGTAGAACCTCCATAGAGATGTACTCTATAATTGAATACCCCACTCATAAGAACAAGCTGTCGAGCCCCAAACTCCTCAGACGAGCTGATGTGATACTTCGAAACAGAAACACCATTATTCTTATTGATTTACAGGTCTCAATAATACTCATATATCAAAGTTCTACAATTGCAATCTTTGTCCAATCTGTATTTTTTCTTCTCATATTTACTTATGATCAGCCTTCGTATACACCAACCATTCACATCTACCCATAACTAGACTTTAACCCCCAAAACTCCCTCGCTATGAACCCTTTCCCCCCTCGCTGTATCAATATGCCAAGATAGCGTAACCCTTTTGCGTACTGTACTTCCACAAGTCCACCTATCTACAAAACTCCCACACACACACCAACCCCCCTCATCGTCACCTCCTCACCCCCACCCCAAATTATCCAGCGTCAACTTCGCATCATTCCCACTCATCCCACTCACCCCGAGCTGCCTAACCTGCGTCCCCTTCCTCAACCTCTGCAACCCAACCGCCACCTTCCAGCTCTCCTCCTCCCCAATAACAAACACATACTTCCTCCCCTCCTGATCCCTGATACTCGCCCTCAACACATGCAACTTCCCTCCCCTCCCCATCCCAGTCTGCGACGAAGCATTAGACTCTCTCTCCGCAAGCGGCGACGATTTCTTAGGCGACGACCCCCCCTCCCCCAGCATCCCCAGACGGCACTGTGCCTTGCACGACGCCAGCAGTTCGAGCAGCAGCGCATCCGCCGCCTCGTTCGTAACCACATTGTCCTTGGGCTTGCTAGAGTTGTTGCCCCAGAGCTTGCGCGCCGGGTTGGGGGGGGCGTTGGGGACGGACGGACTGAACGCGGGACACCATACCTCTACGAGTTTCATAGTCCAGGCCTTGACGTCCCACTCGCGCTGCGGGACGCCGCGCACGTCGTCGTCGATGAAGAGGCCTTCGGTTGTGATGCGCAGGATTAGGCCGTCGGTGACGGAGCCGGTTCCGGAGACGAGTTGCGAGGTGGGCGTCTTCATGAAGGCGTTGTTGAAGGCGTAGACGGCTTTGAGGACGATCTTATCGGGGTCTTTGGTGGAGTATGCGCCGCGCATTGAGGGCGGGGGTGTTGTGCGCGCGGTGGACTGGGAGGCGGCGTAGGAGGAGGCCGAGTAGACTGAGGATGCGGCTTTCTTGTGTGCGGGTTTGTCGTAGGGGCGATAGGAGTGGTCGTCCTCGGTGCCTAAATATGTCCGTGCTGTTGCAACGGGTGGACGCTTGGTTGGGGATGCTTGTGGTGGGGTTGGTCGTGGAGATGCTGATGCTGGAGAAGGAGGTTGTCCTCTTGGCCAGGGGTTGGTTTTCTCACCTACAGCAGAGTATGCATATGTGCTCCCCCTCGGCTTTGCCTTCTCAGCAGCAGCCTTCTCAGCAGCCCTCTCAGCAGCAGCCCTCTCAACAGCCTTCTCAGTAGCAGCCCTCTGAGCAGCCCTCTCAGTAGCCCTCTCAGCAGCCTTGTCAGCCTCTGCCTTCTTCGCTTTCTCGTCCTTCTCCCTCTTCTCCCTAGCTTCCCGGTGCGCGCGAGCCTCTCTCGCGATACGCTCCCTTGCTTCCCGCTCTCGGGCCTCCTTCTCCCGCGCCTCCTTCAACCGCTTCTCATCTTCCTCTTTCTTCTTGCGTAGAGCCTCGGCGACCTTACGCTCCTCTTCTCGTTTGCGAGTTTCTTCGCGCGCCTTTTCCCACCCGGATTTTGCATTTGCATTTGCATTCGCATTTGAATTCGTATTAGAATTTGTGTTCGCCCCTGAGTTTGGATTTTGATATCCTCCTGTACTCGGTCCAGTTTTTGGATAGCCCCCTGTATTCGGTCCTGTGTTTGTATAGCCCCCTGTGTTCGGTCCTGTGTTCGTATAGCCCCCCGTGCTTGGCCCTGTATTCGGTCCTGTATTCGTATAGCCCCCCGTGTTCGGCCCCGTGTTCGGCCCTGTGTTCGGTCCTGTATTCGAATAACCCCCCGCGTTCGGTCCAGTGTTCGCATTCGTACCTCCGGGTGGCATATCCGATCGCTGCCAGCTTGACTTCGGCGGAGGTTGGTTCGGTGGTGGTCCTTGGTTGTAGCCCGGCTGAGGTCCAGGATTTGGGGGTGGCGCATGGGTGTTAGGCTGTGGAGGAGGTCCTCCTTGGGCGTAGCCATTCTGGTGACCTTGGTGGGGTGGAGGGCCTCCAGAAGGTCCGTCTCCGCCGCCGCCGCCACCACCACCACCGCGACCGCCATTGTTGTTTCCTCCATTTGATCCAGACCTTCCATCAGATTGCATGCGACCCAACGCCCATGCGCCTATAGCCAGTCCGATCGACACCATGAACATCCCGT
This sequence comes from Pseudogymnoascus sp. VKM F-4518 (FW-2643), assembly GCA_000750925.1. NCBI lineage: Eukaryota > Fungi > Ascomycota > Leotiomycetes > Thelebolales > Thelebolaceae > Pseudogymnoascus > Pseudogymnoascus sp. VKM F-4518 (FW-2643). Next base: position 4,832 of record JPKC01002393.1, on the reverse strand, counting down.
TCCCGCCTGTGTTCTTGACGCTGTGCCACCATAATTGTACTGTGGGCATCAAAGCCGATGTTATTGCGACGAGTATGAGAGCTGATGCGAAGCCCGCGGCGAAGCTGTTGACGTTGGGTTTTAGCGACGGTAGATACAGGAAGCCCGAGCCTGAGGAGTGCGGTGGAATAATAAAGATGTCGTATTTCCCCGGAGGAAGGCCCGATGATTTGGGGGCCTCCCCATGGGGAGGAGGCGGCGGTGGGTTCATCGCCTGTCGTACGTGGTGTGTTCCAGAAGGAACTGAGGACTGTGTCCAGGAAGGACTTGGGGTAGGACCAGACTGCGGGGAGAATCTTCGTCAATAACCAAGTTGCTTTTGCGCTGCGCCGGGGTATCTCAAATGTCGTTATATACGTCGTCAAATCGTTACAACTGCTGCCTCGGATTCGTCAGCGTCCAGTTGCCAGGTAGTTCATAATTCGTTTGTCAACAAACCATGTCAAAAGGCTAACCGCTCGAATCAAATAAACGCTGCAAAAGGAGCACAAGGCAAGAGAATCTATGTAAATAAAATATGGCCCTGTACAGCTCGCAGTTCTAGGCCTCGAGCAATCGATTTATCAAAGGCATAGAGGACAGGTATTCGAGGGTTGGGGGGGAGGTTGTTGAAAAAGTCTTGCCCCAATCTGTTTACAAGCCGAAATTGGAGGTTTAGGCGAGGATTTTGGGTGGTGACCCAGTTCGAGTATGCCCGTATGGGAGCGGCCCGTCTCGTCGGTTGAGCGTGGGTGGGGGGTTCAAGTAGCAAGGAGCAAGGGAGGGATGATGTTTGAGCTGCAGGGCGATTATGCAATTGGATAAGGGATTGAGTGAGTACGTGGAAGTAGAATTAATAGGATTTAAAGGGTCTTTGGTCTTCCAACTAATCTATAGTTCGGCGCTTATTCTCAAGAGTCCTCGAAACAGATTCACATTGGGGGTTCATTGTTCTTTATTGTTTATGAATTCTTCTTCGCGGGTTGTATACTCGAGTAATCCCATTCCTCCTCCTCCCCTCTTCCTACAGTCTCCCTGGATCCTTCCCTTGCGTCCAACTCTGGCCGCATTCAAAACAAAGACAGACTTCCAACTCCTTCACCTCCTTCACCTCCTTCACCGCCCAATACGAAGCATTAGCACATCCTCATCCCGTCTCATAGGCGGCACCGTGAAGTGGTAGCTCCACTGTGCCAGCGAATGGATGTCTCGCAGTGCGACCACACTGTGCATCGACGGCAGAAATGCATCATTTTGGCGGAGTCGCATTGGATTTTGCCACGTTCCATTGGAGTCTTCCATATGTCGAGTAGTGAACATGGTCACCCGGAAAGGTCGCCTATATGCAATGCATCGTCACGAGTCACAAGGTGAGGGGAAAGTGGGAGTGGGATGATGAGAGGATCCGCGCGTATTGTGCAGATGCATTGCGCGTTCGCCCTTTGTTTACATCCCGCAGTGAGACAACAACAATAACAATCAGGAAACACACAGCCGAGCCGTCCCTGACACAACAGGAGCGCAGTCACCAACAATGAGCGACGATGAACGATGAACGGAAAATACTGTAATGCGTACAGCAGTATTCTTTCGATAGCACAGAATAGAGTATGTACCGAAGGACTGGGATCATGAATGAAGCCCCAGGGATGTCGAACCTCGAAATAGAGAAGTGACAGGCTATGATTCGGCTGGTAGGGACAACGCGTCATAATAAAACGGAAGGGCGCCGCGCGTTACCTAGCAACGGCGGGTGCACCCGAGCTGCAGCATCCACAGGGTCCGACGGTGGAACATCCATTAATGCCAATAAATGCCTATTCGTGTGCTTTTGATATGGTCGGCGGCAATGATGAGCAAGAATGGCCGAGACATAGAGGGATAGTGAGGGAAAGAGAAGGGAAGAGAAGATAATTATTAGACAAAATATGAATTAGCTTATGTTTCTGGCTTACTCTACTCTCCTATCTGTTATACTGCTCAAGGCCGAGTCTGGTCGCTATCTGGTGACCCTAGTCGCACGGCCGGCATCGCTATCCGTCGAATTGTACGACTGCGACCAACCACTGTATTCCGAAGGTCGACGACGTCCATCAACGAATCCACGATTAGACCTCCCTCAACAACATCAATAGTACTGTAGCCAACACTTGTCAGCAAACTTCATAAGCACTGACAGAGAGAGCACTATGGCTGTTGAGTCGCCGCCGTTTCAACTGCGTGCTAATAGCTTCGATTTGAACGTGCTCGACTCCATGTAAGACCCATCAAGATCACGGCACTATCGTGATCCTCAGAAATAGGACTTGTACTAACGAAAGACCAGTCACATATCTCTTGAATCTCCTGTGCAGTTCGTGAAATATACTGGTGCGTAGCCCTTCCATGCGAATGCGCCTCCCACAGGACGAACACCCCACCAACCTCACGCCCCCTCACGTGCATCAAACTGCCAAATTATTCCATCAGATGCTGACCAGGACACAGCCAGAGAACATGCTCTCAAGGTAGCAAAGCACCTCGGCGTGCAGAAGGGCCTCATCTACCTCCTCGGGACCCAATCTGCATCCGCCGAGGACTCAGATCGCGAACTGCCCTTCCGCCAACGCCGCTACTTCTACTACCTCAGCGGCGTCGACTTCCCCGACTGCTCACTGACCTACGACATCGAGTCCACCAAGCTAACCCTCTACATCCCCGCCCCCGAACCCTCCCAAATCATCTGGATGGGCCCGACGCCAAGCATCCAGGAATGCCTAGACAAGTACGAGGTAGACCAAGTGAGCTACACCTCCGAAGTACGCCACCACATCTTCAAATGGGCCGCCAGCAACTCCCACCAGAAAATCTTCCTCCTGCACCCCGACCACGCCCCCCCCGCCCCCACAACCCTAACCACCAACCTCGACGCGACCCGCCTCCAACCCGCCATGGACGAAGCCCGCGTCCTCAAATCCGCCTACGAAATCTCCCTCCTCCGCCGCGCAAACGATATCTCCTCCTCCGCCCACCGCCACGTCCTCGCAAACCTGCACTCCGCAACCAACGAGACTCACCTCGAGGCTACCTTCCTCAAAACCTGCGTTGCGAAGAACGCTAAGAAGCAAGCCTACGCCCCTATCGTCGGATCGGGTGAGAACGCAAGCACTCTCCATTACGAGGCTAATGACGAGGACCTCGCGGGCCGTGAACTCGTCTGTCTTGATGCTAGTTGTGAGTGGGAATGCTACGCTGCGGATATTACGCGTACCTTCCCTATTAGTGGGACGTTCAGCACAGAGGCGGCGGCTATCTACGATATAGTCACTGAGATGCAGACGCGTTGCATTGAGGCGCTGAGGCCGGGTGTTATCTTCCGCGACCTCCACGATCTGGCGATGGAGAGTGGAATTCGCGGCTTATTGCGCCTCGGCATCCTGAGGAATGGGACGTACGAGGAGATCCGCGATGCGGGGACTGGACGCCTGTTCTTCCCACATGGAGTAAGTCGTCTGTTAGAGATATGCGGTAGGATACTAACAACTCCAGCTCGGCCACCACCTCGGCCTCGAAACCCACGACGTCGACGGCGCCAACCCCCTCCTCGTATCCACCTCCCACCGCCGCTCCGCGCTCGCCGTCCCCCCTCCGCCTCCGCCGCCGCCATACACGCACCGCCGCAAGCTCGAGGCAGGGATGGTGCTTACCGTCGAGCCCGGGGTGTACATCTCGCGGTATGCGGTGTCGGTATACGGCGCGGACCCGAAGCACGCGCGGTTCCTTGATTTCGGGGTGATTGAACGGTATTATAAGGTTGGTGGGGTGAGGATCGAGGATGATTTGTTGGTTACGGAGGGGGGGTGTGAGAATTTGACGACGGCGCCGAAGGGGGAGGAGATGTGTGCGATTATTAGGAGGGGGAAGGGGGAGGGGGAGTGTGATGGGAATGAGGGGGTTTATTAGGGGTTTTCTAGGTGAGGTTTCTGATAACAGGGGTTTGAAGTTGGGCTTTTGTTGGAGCGAAGCGGGCAGTTTCTAGTCTTTCTAGGGTAGATCAAAGCCATATACCAATTGGGTTTATAATACCAGTTTCTTGGCCAGTTTGTTAAGTATGACAAGTAAGGAAGGAAATAAATAAATATGTAAATACGAAAGTCAGGGTCCATGGCGGCTTATCGGATTATGGTTGGTCCCTGATCAGCATTTACCACCCCGCCTTCCTTGGGTACGTTGGATAGATAAAGGCTTATACGCGTACAGGTGTGGATTCGCATTTTTAGTGTTGTGGTATAACCTAGACTCGGAACTTGAGCAGCGTACCCCCCCTGCTCGCTCGCGTGGGGTTCAACCTGTCATTGTCCCATCACGACCAACATCCCAAGATGACGATATATAATCCTACATATCTGTTCTCTCGTACGCTTCGGCGTCTAGAATGTTATATATTCCAGATTGTTACAAAAGTTGAGCGCGCTGGAATTGAAGGAGTGAATGAATGAATGAGTAGACCGCGCGCTCCACCAAGAAGGGCAATCGGAGCATATATCGACGTCATAATCCGTATATACGAACGGAAGCTACGGCGCTTCAAACGGTCAACAATTCCTCCACGCGACATAAGACACAGGAGCCCAAATTGAAGACACAACCGCGCATACAGGCACTCACCAGCTTGTGCCAATCTCCGGCATGGCAGCTCTACAAAACGCCCTCGAAACCCTCTCCCCCATCGACGCCATCACCGTCCCCCAATCCCCCACCGGCCTCGACACCTTCCTAAACACCACCTTCGACACCTCCCAACTCCTCATCGACTCCGTCCCCCTCCCCGCCCC
>JPKC01002391.1:0-19952 GCA_000750925.1 Pseudogymnoascus sp. VKM F-4518 (FW-2643) | reverse complement strand
AAATATAAATTAAAAATATGATGTCATTATCCTACCCTATGAAATTAGCTCGACTCTTGCAGGGACAAAACACTCCTCAGCACCTTGATCAACTTAGCCTCTGCACTGTCCACCATCGTTCTGGCCCTCCAGCAAACGAATCTATCTGGTCTAACCACCACACATCCATCCTCCTCAACTTCTCTCCGCCGTGCCCAATCAAAATATACATCCTCGACGTCCTGTTTCCATCCAATTGAATAAACCCTGACTTCCACACCTAGCAATTCTTGCGCCTGCTTCGCTGCGCTCTTCCATGCTTCCCCACCAATGCCTGTGAAGAGGCAGAAAGCGCCGTGACCTGCAAGATCGATAGTTGAGATTTTTTTGCCTGGAAGGCGGAGGTTGAGCCATGCGTGGGGGAGACGCGATCCGGGATATGTAGTGATCTCATGGTCCTGTACCGGATTTTCTGGGAGCGGCGGGCGAGGCTCTTCGTCTGCGAGATACGTAGCTGAAGACTCGTACCGCTGGTTCATCTCAATACCTAAGCCGTGAAATTCATTTGCTGTCCGCTCTATGCCCTCTTTGAGTAGTGTTCGCCGCTTCCTGCCTGCCGCAGTGAATGCGGAGAGCTCGTCGACTGCGCGTTTAGAAGCCTCGATGGTAGGCTCCATAATGCCCAGGGCTTCCCAGATAGGAGCGTGGTCCCGCAGGCCTTGATTTGCGCGGGTGATGAGCTCAAGGCCGACAGGCTGGCGTTCTAAATTATACGTGTCAAGAATAGTACGATTTGCAAGCCCCTTTTGCACATACGCGACTTTCCAAGCCAGGTTGAAAGCATCCTGAATGCAAGTATTGGAACCCAGTCCGTTGAATGGCGGATGGCGATGAACCGCATCCCCGAGACAAAATATGTTCCCGTCGCTATAGTGTTCTGCAACCGTTTCATTAATGAACCATTTGCTTACATCTAGGAGCTCAACTGCCACAGAGTCATCGCCGATCAGTTCCTTAATCCTCTTTAAGTACTCCTGGTCTGAAGTAACAAAGTCGGTCCCGCTGCTAGGGGCAGGGAAAAGAATGAACATCCACTTATTCCAAGGCCTCACCATACGCACAATGGCTGTCCACCCAAATGCCGGAAATCCTTCTCCAGGCTGCATAATCCAGTGCAGATTTCCAACGCGATGTTCGACAAGGTGGCTTAGGTCTGCCTTTACAAGGCAATTTATTGCAAGCCCCTGACCGGGTTTCTTGATGAGCGGGATCTGGAGTTGTCGGATTACTTGAGAGCGCGCTCCGTCGCAGCCGAAGAGATACTTGGACTTTATGACAAAATCCTGTCTGGAAATATTGTCTCGCACAGTGCTGAATATAGGAGAGGTTGGAGTGGACCGCGAGAAGGAGACAAATGTTGTGTCGAAACGGGCTTTAAAGCCGCTAAGCGCCGCTTTCCTTACAAGAATTGGCTCCAAATGAGTCTGGGGCAAGTCAACGTGACGACAGGGACTAGCTGCATCGTAATCTCCCTAGTAGTGTGTCAATTCCTAACTGGAATGGTTGTGGGTTGAGAGAATGAGAGGCTGGAGTGCGTCACAGGGACTCGAGGCAAACGTGACAACAACGAAGAGCCTTGTAACTTACGTGGCGGTTGGGATTATTCCCCCAAGAATATGTCCTCGCATACTCCTCGCCAGCCATACTCCTGCACCAGCGAGTGTGCGCCATACATGTCGCACCATCTGCCGCTGCCTCAATGCACGCCTCTTCCAAGCCGATATCTCTTAGACATTCTAACGCTGCAGCGTTTGTGATATGCGCTCGTGGTGTATCCGCGGTGGTTGCATTTGCTCCGATCATGATGCCTTTAATACCTGCAGACATGTCAGTTGCTGGATTTACAAAGACTGCCATTTTCTCAGGCCATGCTGCCGTAATAAACGCTTACCATGTGAACCAAGAAAGCATGCCAATGCCGCCCCTGCAGGGCCAGTTCCGACAATGAGGAATTCTGTTTCTATAGGTTCTGTTGCCCTTTCCGGAACATTGTTTGGAATATCATTTGTCTGCGTCATCTTGCTCCACAGGCCTCAAAGACCCAAGACTGATTGAAATTAGGTCTTCTTCGAAAGCAATGGCAAGAGCCTACACAAGTGAGTCACGAACAGGTAGGTAAGTAACGAAACAACGAACAGTGGACTAGATAAATATATTCGCGAACAACAGTCAATGTGAAGATGTAAAATAATGTTTATCAATTTTTACATGAGCATGATAGATAACCGACTCGACACTTCAAAATAGATGCCCCGTACCCGGATTCTTACTCCTACCCCACAATTTGGCGATCTTCCGGTCGAATTGAACCGGGGAGGTAGTGGAGACCATCGAACCCCCGCAGAATACCCCAATTATCCGCAGTTACACCGCATTGGTATCATCACTCCGAGCACATCTCGGTGCCGACTGTTGTGTCGCAGATATGTAAAGTGTGGTGACGAGGATTTTGTCGGTAGATTTCGTCGGTAGAAGAATATCTACATACCTTATTCGAACGATATCGTGTTTCGAATCTCTGTTCTCTTTCATAAACACCATTTATGCCTTTCTTACGTCAATATTTCAAATTTCTGCCTTCGACTCTAAAAAGATGTCTTCATCCGCCTATGCAGCTCTTATCGATCCTGCTACTCCTCCCACTCTAGCTCCAGCTACTATTCCTGTCTCTGTTACTATGTTGTCTTTAGATAGCCCCGTCGAGTCCGTGCCTGTAGCATCCAAGAAGATCAGCTTGAACCGCGTGGCGCACGTCTTCTACACACATGCCAACTTCTCCGGACAGCGGCAATTTCTCCTCGACTTCGGTATGAGCATCACCCAGGAGACCGCCGACAAGATCTACTTCCGCGGCTACGGCACACAGCCCTTTGTCTACTGTCTCACGCGCGGGCTTTCCGACACCTTCGGTGGCGCAGCCTTCGTTGTCGATTCCCTCGCCGACCTCAAACTCGCGACGCAGCTTCCTAGTGCAACAGCCATCTACGACCTTGATGCGCCCGGCGGCGGGAAGGGTGTCACATTCTACGACCCGGTAGATAACTTCCCGTTCCACCTTGTGTATGCGCAGGAGCTAGTGGAGAGCACAAATACCTTCCCGGAGCTTGAATACAACTTCCCGGCCTCCAAGCACCGCGCCGTGAACCGCACGCAGCGTTTCCAGAAAGGGCCAAGTCTAATACACAAGCTGGGGCATTTTGGACTCTGTGTTACTGATTTCGCCTCTGCATATACCTTCTATACCACACATTTTAATTTCAAGGCTAGCGATCTTGTTTATGATCCTCAAACGGAAAGGGATACGACATGCTTCTTCCATCTTGACAGGGGCTTAGAGCAGGTCGATCACCATAGTTTCTTTATTTTTGAAGGGCCGAAATTTCATGTGCATCATAGCTCATTTGAGGTACATGACTTTGACGTGCAGATTTTGGGGCATGATTGGTTGAGAGAGAAGGAGTGGGAGAATTGCTGGGGCGTTGGGAGGCACGTTATGGGGAGTCAGATATTTGACTATTGGTGAGCCTCCCTGTTTAATTTTTTTGAAATGTTTTCACCTATTTGGGTTTCTGGGAAATTTGGGAAGAGAGAATGTGCTTTGAAAGGAGACAGCTGCAGCAAGATTAACGGCGCTAACTGACAACACCTAGGTTTGATTCGAGCAAGTTTATTCTAGAGCATTACATTGATGGGGATCTAGTGGACGAGAGGACGCCTACGAACAGGAATAAAGCTGAGCCGGGGAATTTGCATATTTGGGGTAAGTCTCTTTCTGCGCGGTCTAGATATGACGTGAGTGCTAATTGACATCTTAGGGCCTGATCTTCCACCGACCTTTATGGAGTGAGAGTGAGATCAAAGAATCAAATTTAAAATTACTTTTATTATTTGAAATTTTTCTTTACATTGCAAAGCCTATAAACCGTAGAGCGCCTATAAAGAGAAACTGTCTAGGTATATGTAGGCTAATAAGTGAGAAAACTTAGGATAGTTTAGGGTAGGAAAATACCCGAGTACTTGAAGTTCTTTTCTATTAATTGGCATAAGTTAACGGACATCGCCCTCGTCTTCTAGAATTAGTTAGGGTTAATTAACCCTCTATTCAAATAATTCACTATCAAACTGCAGCCACTTAGCCATATCACTGGCTAAATAAATCGCTGCACTGAAACACAGGCCATATTCTGATCATTTATTGGCTAGCTAACAGTCTCGTAATTCAAAAGTTGATCAAGGCCTAGAAAATCGAATGTTTCCCACTCAAAGGGAAATGGTTCCCCAATACCATTCAGCGTATTCAATGCATTGAATCCAATCTCTCGGGATATCGAATCCATTTCTAGAGCGGTAGCTGTTGGCTCTTGTGGAACATCTCTACCACTTGTATCGTCTGGCGAAATCGCCAGACATCTCAATCTCGACTCCAATGTGTCGAGCTTTTCTACGAGAATACTCGAAATCTCCCAAGTCCTGATATAGAGAATAACACTCGACCGCAGAAGTTCGAAGTTTGAATCCGTTGCCTCACAGCTTGTCGCAGAAGAGGGTCGGTATAGCCTGGCAGTGATTTGTGCTGCGGCCGCGAACCAGATCGTATTTGCCAGAAACGGATTCACGTAGTAGACATAATTGGGAGCGCTGTTTTGGATTAGGCTCACGACGTTTTCAACGCCCTCGATATAACGATTCCAGGACCCAGGATCATAGTTTTCGATGTAATCGAAGAAGGTCTGGCCAGATGCAGACACATCTGGTTGAGCCAAGGCAGCGAGAAATACTTGATGGTGGAGCACAAACTTTGCTAGTTGTTTCATCATGTGAATGCTATATTTGTCGTGGTCTTTCAGGCGAGGAGACGGCATCAGTCGTGGGTTGTTACTGCATTTGAATCCGATATATTCGCTTTTGTAGCATAAGGCTGATGGAAGTGCTAGCGAGAAGTCATGGAGGGTGTTGGCGAGAAGAATGGCATTCTCAGCGTAGAGGTCTTTAGGAGCAGATGGCTGTGGTTCTACACCCTGGTGGGAATGAGACGCTGGGGCGTTATTGGAATGGTGGTAAGGTAAAGATTGAGCAATCCGGGTTAATGAATTGATGACAATGAACCAGGACTTCCCTCCTTCGTTACCGCAATGCTGAAGAAGCTTTACCCTTTCCATGGGCTCTTTGGCAAGGAAGCAGCTCGTCTGAAAGATATTATTATACCAGAGGTCATCTTCGACAGGCAGCCATGTTAGATTCTGCGACCAATCTATAGCGGTAGGAAGCCGACGAATAGTGCTGGCAAAAACATCAAATTCCCATATTGTCCACCAAGCTCGCCGTTTCTCTTCCTTCTCTTGCCAATCTTCTCCAGGTCCTGACTCTTTAGCGTCAATACAGTGGAGCTGTAACTCATATGCAATTCTGACGCATGTTCCCAATACCCTCCAGGACCGACCGCGAACCCCTTTGATAAGCTGCTGAAATGTAGTGAGAAGCAGGGCCTGAAGTAAACATAATGGAGGAGCTCGATCTGCACATTCATCAAGGCAGCTTTCAATCAACCCTGAAGCAAGATCGTAGAACCTGCGTGAAGAAGGGATTTGCACATGTGGATTCTCTTTTTCGATCAATGGAAAGCGTGCAGCTAGAGAGAACATCGCAGCCAACAGTGCGTGCCTCTCATTTTCCGAGCGGATGGATTGAAGTTTCGAGTCATATTGTGGCCAATTGAACAGCGAGAAAGCTGTCATATTTTCGAAGTATGACGAAAGACTGTTCAATAATTAGCTTGCCTGGATTCCTGAAGAATGAGGTGGAATCCTATTAAGTCGTTTTAAAAATTCTGTTGCGGAAAGTTTGATATAAATGACATACAGATATTGGTATGTTTCGATCGATATCTCAAAGAGCTCACATGCCTTGAAAATCATGCGATTTCTTGATCCTGGATCAGCTAGGTATCCGGATGGTTCCCTATCTCTATTTCTTGAGTTTGCTCGGGTTATGGGCTCGTGCGAGGGATGAATAGCCTGAGTCAATGTTCTAGCTTCTATAATTGAGCCTTCCGTGGGCAAAATCATAGACGACGGGGTTGCCATGGTTATTTGACCGCTATTGCCATTGGGATCCCTAATAGAGGCACCAATATTTGGTACTTGGATCACGTGAGAGTCATTAGATGGAACTGGTGGAGGTAATGAAATCCAACGTTGCCCCTCATTGGCGACGTTTGGCCCATTCCAGCCTGATGCTTTGGTTGCTTCGGATTCATTATAGCCGCCTTCTTGAACACCGTAAGGCGTTCCATTCTCAGCGTGGTTGTTCCAGTCAACTGTTCGAAGGCGTTTTGCTGTTCTTGATGTGCCTATGTGGCAATGTTAGAATTTTTACGATATTCAAAGTTTGAATACCAACCAACTTTAGGGCCAGGTTTTTCTGCGGAGGAAGGGTATATGCAGAGCTGATCTATCCGAACACACCTCGAACAGGCAGGCAAAGCCCGATCACTATGTGGAGAGTATAAATATATGTCCTGACGATGTAGATAGCTTTATCTTACCATTTGACTTTCTGCCTACAAGCTTAAGTCAATAAAATTTCACCTCAACTATAAATAGCAATCAACCAGACGCGTACCTTTTACATCCTTGGCAAGCAAGCGCATTGCACCCAGATGAAGATGGCTGGGGCGAGTTGGACATATGTATGGTTCAGAAATAACTTGCGATATCTATAGCCGAATATACCTGAAATCTCTGATCATATTTGAGCCGTTAGAATAAAGCTCGTCATATCAGTTCCGTGGCTCATAAGGAGTTGTTGCTTGCGTTGTTGCTTGCTCAGATTTCCGATGTCATTAACTTAGCAAAAGGATGGGCTAGAGCATTTCGGATAAAGTTAAATCCGCATAACGTATTATACGCGAGGTGCACGCATAGGCAAGCTGCGTGTAAAGGTACTTAAAGGTTACGAAAATACAAAGCATTATAATTCCTTTACTAAAAATCATAAGTTACAAAGGGAGGGCACCGTAACGTAACACTGGAAGGGGGTGTCATGTGATTTATAAATACTCGGTTTAGGTAGAAAAATGCACGAGATTCCCAATGTCACGTTATTCAGTACTACTAATAACTTAGGGCGGGCTGCCATATGAACGGGGGAACTCTTTTTCAACCAAACAAAATTCGGCCGATGTAAACCTACCGGCCCAACTGCGGGCTTCCCGAGAATTCCCCAGATCCCCACACCCCGCATTCTGGGGTCTGTGGAGTCCAGTATCTCGGTCTTGTAATGCATAAATAACCTTGCTCCTCTGTCCCTATAGTTTTTCCAATTCCAATTGTGTGAATCGAACTCAAAGATCAGCCAGGCCAACAAGATCGGGTTGCATATTACGAAGACCAATTTTCAATCTTATTTTGGATTATATAGTACTCCGAAGTGTGCGATTATATTTTGTATTCATATCAACGAACTTTTCAGAGAGGGATACCTCTTAGAAGGGGTATCTTTACAAAGTAAACATGGCCGTCATTTCCGTTGCGGCAATAGCAGCATTTGCTCTCCTCCTTACATATGCCGTTGTTTTTGTGGGACAGAGAGAGCGTAATATTCCTAATGGTGAGACATCAGTTCTAAATTTCTGACTGTATAGAGTGTTCATTAATGACAGGATATCAGGACCCCCAACGCTACCGATCATTGGCAATCTTCATCAGATGCCTAAAAAGGGCGCCCATTTCAAGTAAGGCTCCGCAAGAGATTCTCCGCTGTCTAAATTAACAGTCTATAGGTTCACCAAATGGGCACAGAAATATGGGGGGATCTACTCGCTGAAACTCGGAACAGGCACGCTCGTCGTACTCACAGAGCCACGGCTAGTGAAAGAATTAATCGACAAGAAGAGTTCCGTGTACAGCAATCGGCCGCCCTCCTTCGTGGGCAACGGTATTATTACCGGAGGTGACCATTTGCTCGTCATGAACTACGGGAACATGTGGCGAAGTTTCCGCAAAGTCATCCATCAGTACTTCATGGAGAGCATGGTCGAAAAACAGCATATCGAGCTGCAGAATGCAGAGGCGGTGCAGATGATGCGGGACTTCGTTCTGCGCCCTGACCAGCACATGTTGCATCCGAAGAGATACAGCAACAGTATTATAATGAGCTTAGGTGAGACTTTCCGACACCCACATTATTTTAACTTATCGTTTGTCGCCAGTATTTGGAATCCGCACTCCAACGTGTGAGACCGAGCATATGGAGCGACTTTATCATCTTATGGAGAACTGGTCAAAGGTCATGGAGACTGGGAACACTCCTCCAGTCGACATCTACCCATTCCTACACTACGTCCCCGAGCGCTTCCTCGGCAACTGGCGCTCCCGCGCTAGCATCGTGCGCGATGAAATGAACAGCCTGTATCGGCGCCAGGTCGAACGCGTCATCGCCCGCCGTGAAGCTTCCATTGTTAAAGACAGCTTCATGGACACCGTACTGAACCAGAACGCCAAGCTAGGCTACACTGAACACCAGCTCTCCTTCCTGGGCGGTGTCATGATGGAAGGCGGCTCCGACACAAGCTCCGCGATAATAATTTCGTGCATTCAAGCTATGACGCGCTGGCCCGAGATTCAGCGCAAAGCACAGGCTGAGATTGACAGCGTTGTTGGCGATGACAGGTCGCCAGTATGGTCCGACTACAAGAAGCTGCCCTATATTGCGGCGACCGTCAAAGAAGCGATGCGATGGCGTTCAGTCGTGCCTCTAGGATTCCCGCACTGCGCGGCCGAAGGTACATCAATCTTTCCCTCACCCTAATTTTCCTTCCCAATCATAAGACGAATCGCCAATCATCAGACTTAGCTAATGGCCCTCAGACGACTGGATCGACGGAAAATTTATCCCCAAAGACACCATCATTATCATCAACGCGTGGGGCATGCACCACGACGCTACACGGTTCCCCAACCCCGACGTCTTCGACCCAGCTCACTACGAGGGCGTAACCGCGCTAGCATCTGAGCTCGCTAGTGCCGCCGACTATAACAAGCGCGACCATTACGGCTATGGCGCCGGGAGGCGCCTATGTCCGGGAATCCACGTTGCGGAGAGGAACCTGTTCCTCGGCATCGCGAAGCTGTTGTGGGGGTTTGACTTTGCGCCGGGAACAAACGAGGAAGGGGAAGTCTTGCAGCCGGATACGGATCCAGTGACAGGGTATTCCGAGGGGTTTTTAGTGTGCGCGAATGATTTCAAGTGTGACATTAAACCGAGGAGCGAGGCGAGGAGGGAGACGATTTTAAGGGAGTTTGGGGCGGAGAAGGAAGTGTTTGCGAGGTATACCTAGAGTTGCATCAAGGCGATCAATCCCAACTTCGCCCGCATTGCAAGTACATGATTACAAGTTTCCGTTTGGCATTCTCGCGTATTGGTCTCTAGGACCACAGGTCCTGATATATCATCTTCATCATTCCCGCTTTCGCGGGCCAGGCGTCCACATTATCAACCACACTGCTGGACAGTCATTCTCAACAAGTTCCAACAACAGCTGATTATTCGAAGAAATTAGCTAGATAAGAATGCCTTCGGCGGTCCTCTGCATTAAGCCGAGATTTCGGTATCACCCCCAGCACAAGACCGCGCTCACTTTGGAAGGGGCGAGATATTTTCGAATCGTAACCTGGCGATTAAAATAGATGTTGCGTGTGAGCTTTGTTGATGCTCTCGAAAAAGCCAGGGGACTAAAGGATGCGTACTTAGTTGAACGACTTGTAGTTTTGATCGAATGAGGTCTTTGTCAGATCCTTGAAGATTCGGCCACAGAGATTTAAGCGTGCATTCGAACAGCAATTGTGTATTTCCTCACAGTCGTGCTGACACTTTGTTGATCTCGTTGCTAGACGCTCCGATGGAAGCTCCTTTAGCACGAATAGAGAGAGGAAAATCTCAGAACACAAGTGTCTACAAAACTAGACCTAATGTGGCACTAAAGCTAGCAATGTAAACCCATATAAATGCTGACTATTTCAGAGGATAAAATAACCAAGACGTCGGTAGGAAACGAAGAATTTATAATGAAGTTCATGGAATCAGTGCTAACCTTCCTTCTAGCGTAAAAGCGCCAAACTTCTGGGTGTTTAGCAAGTTTCACAGGGTGTTTTACCCGCCCTCCCCCCTCACTTCCCTTTCCATCATTAAAATACGAGTTCAATAAAGAGGAAATAGCATACATTGTCTCATAGGATCTAAGCAGCCAACAAAAAGTACCATTCACGCTTCTCATCGTACAGCCTGTAGCTGTAACTTTATATTTGGTCGCATTTCTTGGGAATAAATGCAAATTTTGGTTGGACGTCGCTAAACATAGTGTATCGCCTTGGCCGCATTAACGGGTAGACAATGCAGGACCGCGCCATAACAACCTGCGAGGAAGAATATATAAACCACTATTTGCGGTACCACATTCGAGTGACCTTTGTCCGGCGAATCTTTTTTTGGAGCCTAAATATTCCATACAGCAATGCCTCAGATGTTGGTGGGCCTGTTACCAGTCAGTATTTCATCCAGAGGTCCATAAGACAGGAACAATTCACAGCCAGGAACATATATATCCACAGGAACAACTCTATCGCATCCCCTTACAACCGAGTAACTGTAATGATAGTAACCACCTCCATTGGCACAACTTCCCATACTAATCACCCATCTTGGCTCAGGCATTTGGTCGTACACCTGCCGTAGTGCGGGAGCCATCTTGTTTGTCAAAGTCCCAGCCACGATCATGACGTCCGATTGTCGGGGAGAGGCACGGAAGATAATGCCGAGTCGGTCTTGATCGTATCGAGGTGTGGAACAGTGCATCATTTCAACGGCACAGCAGGCGAGTCCAAAAGTCATGGGATGCATGGAACCATTCCGGACCCAGGCGGTGAGAGCATCGGCCTTCGATCTGGTGAGATAGGTATTAGTTGATACATTGCTTCGCTACCAAGTCAGAGGAATGAGCACGCCTTACAGTACATATTGCAAAGCTCCTACAGATTTGTCTTCACTGACGAGTACCACCTCCCGTCTCTCCTTGCCTGTGACACTGAGTATCGTCGTCTTAGAATTTGATAAAGAGTGCAGCCATTTCTGGCTTGCAATACTCTTCGTTGGAGAGATTGGATGGCGACATGTAAAGTGAGCCACTACGTAGCGGGGTCGCCATTTGACCAGACTGTTCATTGCAAGATGGACGGGTCCAATACAAACACTGAACCTCTATCAATTATCAAGGAAAGATCGATCGGTATTTGGAGGGTGCACAAATATATTGAAGAAGAGAAAGCAGAAAAGACTGTTCAGGACGCAGAAGAGGATGAGGTGAATCGAGCACTGGTGCCACATATAGACTAATAAGAATTGCATCGCTAGTGCTTAAAGATGGCGTTCTCAAAGTCTCCATTGATTGTTTATGTCACTGCAGGCATGGAATTAAGAATCTCCAGAAATGGAATGTCAGGGAGTTGGTGACTGTCTTATTTGGGTAATTATTAAAACGGGGGGCGCTAAGGCAGCTAAACGAAAGGCTTAGCACACGTCCTTAAGTTTCATGCTTCTTACATCTAAAAAAAAATATTCTCACGATAAGATCCCTAACGAGATACATAAATAGCTTTGATGGGAGACATTAAGATAAAGCAGCAGAAACTGCCGCTTGGAATAAAAAACTCAGGTAAGTTGCCTGATGCCTCGCGTGTGGGCCCAGACGAGGCAAACCCAACCAGTCTTTGCGATACATTTGACTAAGCCCTCTCCACCATAGACGTAGTATAGGGAGCTAATTAAAGCACAGAAGCAGGTATCGATGGCCCCATCTTGAGGTTCATCACCCTTAACGGTGATCCATCTCATGCAGCTAACGACGACACGATCCGGAAGCTCGTCAAGTCCAATGCAAGCCGATCTCGGAAAGTACTGGCAGGACCTCAAGAGAGTCCCAAGCATAAAGTTTCATCTTGTGTACCTATATTAAATAGTGAATTGGTAGCTGGGAAGTCACGATTCGCTCTTTCGTCTCGGAAACCACTGAAAAGAGCCCGTCGCCAAGCTGGGTCACATTCTACAGACAAGTTCAAGGGTGAAGATATAAAGTTATGTGTGCTTCGTGAGTCGATTATAGATTCCCTCACCGATTTTAATTTTCCGAGTCACGCCCATCGCCTCTCTCCTGGATCTCCCGGGAGTATACAGTTCCAACCCCAGTATTCCCCTGCTTCCTTGCCCGTCATAACAAAGGCGAAGATCCAAACTACGGCCCAGCACTGTATGTAGGCGCCTTTCCTCATCCTCGACGAATCAACTGGTAGCGCCACTGCTAATCTGAAATTAGTTTTCGGTCAATTTGTAGATATGCAGCGCCTGTTCTACAACCTCGTGGGTGTTGCCAGCGGAGACGAAGCCATTTTCCATGGGAGCTTGGCTATTGCATCCGTACATTATGATACTGGTGCGAATGACCTCTTTCATTGCCAACAAACCTTGAGCCTCGTGTCCCGGCGATTGAGCAACTGTGCTCTACGGACGAGTGATGAGACTATCGGGGCAGTTGGACTTCTTGTGGTCCATAATGTTCGTCTATTCAACCAACTCTGAACAGGACTAGATGCTTACTAAAGATAGATCCTAACAGGAACAAGTAAGCATTCTGCTTTGCATATGAACGGGCTCCGGCAGATGGTTCACGCTCGAGGCGGCTTGGATAAGCTCCCAAGGCGGCTGAGAAGGACATTGAGCATGTATGTTGGCACTCAAATTCACAAAACTTTCCCACGAAAGATAATAAATCTAATCATTATATTAGGATAGATCTATTTCACGCCACTACATGGGATTGTTCCCCTCGATTTCCATTCATACGGCCACAAGAGGACTTCTCTACCACCCTCGAAGGGCTTTCATCGTTATCCAGAAACGAGTTACGCTTCCTCAAGGCATACGAGAAGTCATATTTAAAGTGGTCAATGAACGACATGCTTCAAGTGCTGAGAATTCTTACAGAAGTGAGATTCTCGGAGCCATTGGTAGTCATTAATCAACTGGCACTCAGCGGCGCCATTTACCTGCTGGAGTATCAACTGCTATCGCCTCAGCCATGCCTCGAATCCGAATTGATCAATGCTACTGGCCTCCAGGAAGCCTTTCGCCTAGCAGTGTTCCTGTATATCGACAAGGTGCTGAGGCAAATGCCTCCGCTAAACACCAAGGGTCTGGTGAGCAGACTCACCAGCACTCTCAAATCGATCTCTCCCTCTAGACACGCCGAGGCATCAGTACGCCCTCACTTGGGTGTCTTATTGTGGATGATCATGATTGGTCGACTTAATGCTTATGATGTGGACGACATGCAATACTTCTTGGAGGAGTTGGTCGTCGTACATGGGTACCTAAACTTTAAGGAAAGAATTGATTTTAAGAGGTACCTGGACGGAGTTGGGCCTGTGCTACAGCCTTTCACGCAGCAATGCGAAGAGATTCTGACACAAATAGAGGAGTTCAATCATGTTCAATTGTGTTCTCAGACATCCAACGATACCACCATGGGGAACCATGCTACGGCCGAGGCGTCGCTAGCGAGCACGCGCACACCATCGCCCGTCGAGAGATCCAGCACTACAGGGTGCCCGCCGTGTTACTGAGATAAGCGACATCACCAGCTGCGTTGAATCACACGTCGTGAACACCGCTGTTGGCAGCCTTGATGTCGTCGAGGTTGTAGATCTTGTCCACGGTGTTGTTCGTTAGGTGACGCTTACTTTGATCGAGCCCTGCTCACCCCTCGGCTTACCCTGCTCATCCTCGATTTACCCTAAGATCACCTTTAAGGCGGCAATGGGCTAATATTCAACGCTATGCCTATTAGCACGATTGAGACTATCGTCTAGGTGTTACGCAAGCTTGTGTATGGCAGAGCGGACGGGATGCCCAATTCTCTTGAGTCTATGGTCGTAGTTAGACTCAGACTCAAAGGAGGAGATGCTCACTTTGATTTCCAAGCATCAGCAAAACGCGCCGGAGGCAAAAGATGAGAAACGTAAGCTATTTCACCGACTGCTTCGGATAGGAAATGATCCAAGAGGATAAGGTTATGATATATGTTTCAACTGCTGTTTATCCGCGTGGACGTACTGGCGTTATTAGGGGGTTTATTTGATGGTACATATAGACGTGTTGAGTTGTATGACCGGCGTGATGCGGTTTCAGGAGGCAAAGCCGAGTAAGCCTGTTTGGTAGTGGCCGGATGAGCTGCTGGTGCACATCAAGGAGGGGATGTGGGATTTTGCGAAGGAGACTTGGGGATCGTGGCTTCGTGGGGAGATGGGCAGGGGGTCTGTAGTAGAGAATATGGCGCATTATGGGGTGTTTAAGGAGGCGGGGCGGCGGTTTATCACAAGGGGGTGGTGTATTAGACCATGCATGGGGCGGGATGCCCAATTCTCTTGAGTCTATGGTTGTATGTGGAATATTCTGTGTTGTCGTGCCATTTAAAAGCGTAGGTAACAGCCAACGATCGTTTTTGATGTGTTGACTCTCCCACCGGATAAACGTATATCCACCAACGTACGTCATCTTGAAGTGAGACCTCACCGACTCTCACTCTCCCCGCCTTTTCATCTCTCAACCGTCAAACATCACCACAAAATGCGGTACCTAACGCCGCTGGGCAAGGCTCTCTATCCAGCGCTCTACCCCATACGGGGCATCTGGTTCTTCATCGTGCACCCCCCGTTCTGGAGCCTCTTCAAAACGCGTCTGATACCCGTGCTGTTCCTGAGTTTACTGGTGTATACCCTCCTGTTTATGTTTGCTTTCCTGCCCCAGGCGGCGCTGTTGGCTATATTCCATGGCCCTGCGGCGTTTGTGAGTGCTGCGTTTTTGGTTTTGGGTGAAGGTGAGTTAGCTGTTTTTATATTTCAAAGCTCTAGGCTCCACCCGCCCTCTATGAAAACCCCCCCAGAAATACCAAGTGCAGGAGCTGATTATAAACAGGCGCCGTGATTGTCGCTCTCCTCTTCGAAGCCTTCTTTGTCGACGAAACACTCGTTGACGTCTTCGACGCGACCCTCCTCTCTAGGCACCAAGAAGCCCTGCTCTCGCCCTCACGCACCATCTTCCCCGCAGCCTCAAACTCCGTCAAAGCCCTCGGTCCACCAACAGAGAAGGCTGTATATGGCCCGTTCAGCTTCCGCCAGATCGCGGAGTTCGTGCTGTTCCTGCCGCTGAATTTCATTCCATTCGTGGGCGTGCCACTGTTCTTGGTGCTCACGGGGAGGAGGGCGGGTCCGTTGCAGCATTGGAGGTATTTTAAGTTGAGGGGGTTGGGGAGGAAGGAGCGGAATAAGGAGGTCGAGAGTCGGCGGTGGGGGTATACCTGGTATGTGACTGGCCTGGTCTCAGTTTGACGCCCGGAAGACAATACGCAACTCTCATTTGAGGTCAAGCTACTGGTGGACTCTATACTAACATTTGGACTCAGGTTTGGGACCATCGCGCTACTGTTGCAGCTTGTCCCGGTGTTGTCAATGTTCTTCTTGCTTACATCTGCTGCTGGCTCAGCGCTGTGGGTTGCGGATTTGGAAGAAGCAAGGCAGCAGCAGTTGCTGGCTGCCGAGTCAGTCGTGGGAGGAGCGGAAGTTAATGACGAGTTTCCGCCAGAGTACACAGACACGGAAGATCAGGTATAATGCTCATAAAGTTATTTATGATTAATATTTACTATTGTTAGGCTGGATTTCCACGTCATTTATTATTTACATGAAGTACCATCTTTAGCCATGATATATGAGAGATAGAGGCAAAGTTGTTTCTCTAGTAAAGCTGATATAGCCTTGGTACATGTTGCCAAGGCGTATATTATGCTCTACAGAAGCCATGTGTGTTCTCTAGAACATGTCAGCGGTGATGCATTTGTGTTTAAATCTCTGTCTTCTGCCGTATATGTTTTATTATCCTTGAATGATCCTACCGTCTGACTCAAGATTTATAAGGTAGTTAATAGAGTTAGTGTGAAGAGCTGAGCAGACGACTTGATCTATAAGAATACAGAAATGTTTGTTTGAGTTTATGCCAAAGTTAAGCCCTTCATTAATGGTTTTATATAGCCATTGGAGACTAATTTTCATAAGAGGCCTTGTTGATAAGGTATATAAGATACATGGGAAGTAGTAGTCATCCCAACTAAGTGAAATTCAAGTGTTCTTCCTTGTTCCCTCTACAATTGGCTGCTTGGGGGGGTTGACAGACGCGTAAACCCTTTTCCCACGATTTACCTCCCACAACTTCACTTCTTCGACTTCACAACAACACCTTTCTTCCTCACCCTCTTTTATCACGCCCATTCCAAGGGCATACGTCCTATCACTGTCCTTATCCTCCTATATTCTGATCAATTGATTTGGTACTTCTTCCATCTCAAAGTTTCTACTTTGTTCCAATTATTTCAAGATGCACTTTCTGGTGTATCTTGGATTTCTCCTTGCCCTTTGTGGCATCTCCTCTGCTGCTCCAGCTGCCGCAGCTTCCCTGTAAGTTGTCGATCTACTTTCAATAAAGAATACTGGCGTACTAATAATTCTCAAGTCTTCAAGATGGGCACCTTGGGCCAAGGTGCAGCGTCACCACAATCTACGTGACAGTTACTGAGGACCCTCACCTCCCTGAGGTTAAAACCTTTGGCGTTGCCCACCACTTGGTAATAGCAACTCTCTTCTTTTGCTGATAGTACAGTTACTGACATCTACCAGGCCCAGACTCAGCATGTTGGAGCAATTCCTGATGAACTGACTACCACAATCACAAGGACTCATACTGGATTCGAAACTGTCGTAATTACTGTCGACATCTCTGGAGTTTCGCACTCTGATGCTCATATTGGGGAATCCACATCTATCCGTTTCCTCCATGATGGTCCTTCTCCAACCGAAGAGGAGAAGAACAATGTCTCTACTACCTCATTCAAACCTCTCAGTGGAACGGAAGGTTCTAAGATCCCAGTGACGGTTAACACCACACCCCAAAACCTTCCAGTCCCTACTGGAACGGATGGATCCAGAGCATCGTTGACGGTCAACACCGGATCTCAATACCTCACAGCACCTACTGGAACGGCGGCGACCAATGACCCAGTCACGATTAACACCACTTCTCAAGATCTCACGGCCCCTACTGGAACGGGAGTGTCCATGGAACTAGCCACGGTTAACACCACAGCCCCTACTGGAACTCAATCTGTTTCTGGCGATGATGGTGTCGTTATCGAGACTCTGACAGTGTATCCCGTGAAGTCTATCTTGCCAGAAACTGGTTCAACCAACACTGTCGCAGTAGCTCCAACCCGTCAGGATCCAGTGTCGGCAAGTCTTTTCCCTACCAGCAGCGAAACCGCGCCTACGCAAACAATCGGTATCCTAACTAATGCTACGATACCTGCGCCATCTCCGCCACAACTCACCACCCTGGCAGCTATGAAGGGATTTGCCAATGACCAGACTAAACCACTCGAACGCAAGGACGGTACGTATTCTACCCTCAAAGCATAAAATGCCTATCTGACTCCAGCAGCCCTCGGCGCAATCCCCTTTGTCGTCGCGACACCCAATGCGGCCGCTTCTGAATATATGGCTCCGCCTGCTGACACTCATGCGCCTCGTGTACCTCCTGACGTAGAGACAACACTCACCCTCAGGCTTCCATTTATCACAGTCACCTTTCCCGTGTATATTTCACAAGCCAGCACGTATACATCAGGACGTTCTTTCTCAACTTACATTCCTGGACCGGGAGAAAAAGCGTTGAGAAACCCTACACCTCCACCGGCAGACTCTACCACTGCGCCATCCACTCTGCTTCACGCCACCGCTATTCCATCACTACCATATAAGCCCATTTCATGCGGTGAGCAAGGTATCTTCAGGCTTACTGTAAGTCCCCCTATCCCATCCCACACCTCTATAAGCACTCTAACACCCCCCCAGTTCGACGACATCCCCCGCCTCGCCAGCCCCGCAAACTCCAACGACATCCAACCGCAACCCATCTCCAGCCCCTACCACCACTTCTACTTCTCGCCAGGCTTCTTCGTCTCCCCTCCCCCCAAGAACCCCTACGCCGCCAAATCAGCCCCCCACCTCCTCGAGTTCGTCACCCCGAGCAAACTCAACCCCACACGCAACCACAACTCCCCCCCAATCGACGAGTACAGCGCCACCGCCGTTATCGGCATCGGTCAAAACCTGCGGTGGGGATGCTACGATTTCAACGCGCTCGCGGCGTCGGTGGGCTGCGATTCCAGGGGCCCGCAATGCGAGTGGCAGTTCACGGGCGTGCAGTTCGATCACGAGAAGCAGGAGTTCAAGGAAAATTGTCACGCAGTTCGTGTCGACGGCGGGTTGCCCGGGGTTGAAGGATTGCAGGCTTACGGATGTGGTGCTGTTGGATGGGTTTATGCATCTGCATGCGCTGAGGGTTAATGTGACGGCGGCGGGGGAGCCGAGGAATTGGTGGATAGATGATTTGAAGTTGGGGTGGGTGGATGGGAGTTGTGATGCTGGGTTGTGTCGGGTTATGCATCGTTGAGAAATGATGATGTCGCGACATATTGCAGATATTGAGATGCCTATGGGTGGCTATGGGTGGCTATGGGCGGGCTTGTATGGACATGAATTTGCGGCTTGTATGTTGTAATTGCTCGGTCGGCGGATGAGAGGTGGATTTGCTTCGATTGCCTTACTATCTGCATGCCAATGAGTTATCTCAGGCCGTCTATGGTATCAAGGTGGAAGGTTAAGCTATAGAGTTATAGTTCTTATACCAGAGGCTATGATCTGAAAAGAGACGGCTCAGGGTCGTATAATGAATCAGACAAAGGGTTTTCAGAAAAGGCTATGTAGTTGTAAAAAAAATGCTTCACATTATTCACATTCGCTCGTCGAAAAATTACCATTTTCAAGTAAAATTAAAGGCGAGCAGAAATGATACATATTTACTGCTCCAGAATAAAACGCGTAAATACAAGACCCCAAAATAAACCTATATTCATTCGTAGCTCTAAGCCAATTATCCGGGTAAAATAAAATAAAAATAGTAAAGTCTATACCTTGACCCAAAATACCTCCCAAACTCCATCGCTATATATTACGCCCAAACCCGAAAATCTCATCTCAAAAGACAGACCATGCTGCTAGTCAGGCGTGTGGTGCATACCTATAATCTCGACCTTCTCTCCGCACCACTTCCCACAGGCTCTAAACTCGTCAAGACAACCTGGCGACGCCGTAATCGGTGGTGTTGTAATCCTCATTGATATGATCATCCAGCCCATCCTCCGTGGCGATAATCTCGAGTATATCCTTTGTGATCGGACCGGAGTACTTGCTATATCGCCAAACCAGTCAGTAAACAAATCCCACCACCATAGATAGCGCAGAGTAAATCTACGCGGGGAGGAACATAAAGAGGGGAAGGGGAGACTCACTTCCTCGCACCCGCCCACCACCACCCCCAAGCAAACAACGCAATCGCCCCGCCCACCACAGAAGCATAATTCATATTCTCCGCCGTCACCGGTCTAATCGTCGGGAACAGCAATACCACACTAATAAATAAAACCCACGTAACCGCAATCCCATTCAGCGGCTTGCGCATCCACCCCAAGACGTAGGGGCCGGGGCGGAAATCGATTTGGGAGGAGTAGATATTGCGAGCGAGGATGACGGCGACGTAGGAGAGATCCAAAGCCGGGGCGGTGATGTTGAAGATTGCGACGATGGTCTCGGTGCTGCCGATGCCGATGCAGTTTAGGACTATGGAGAAGGCGACGACGAGCCAGACGGCGTTGATGGGGGTGTTGGTGCGGGGGTTGACGGTGGACCAGAAGCTGGGGG
>JPKC01002386.1:0-41049 GCA_000750925.1 Pseudogymnoascus sp. VKM F-4518 (FW-2643) | reverse complement strand
TCGGTGTTTTGGTGACCCGCTCGCTCGGGTGACCCGCTCGCCCGTGAAATACGTTAGTCAAATATTGTGATATTGTTTTTAGCATACACTAAGCAGTCGTTTCATGAAAATCAAATATCAAAAGTAATATCGCTACCGATGTAAAACTCTTATTCGACGTACTAGTACACTCTTTAAGAAACGGATCGAGAAAAAAAACAAGAATCGAGACTACTTCGCGGTCAGTAGAAGTTGTTAATGATGTGTCGTCAGTCAGATGTCTAATCTCACGCCTCAGCCATCTATGTTTTGCTCCAAAATATATATTGGTAAATCTAACCCCTACGTGCACACCTTGAGGTAGATAAGTAACTTCTAAAGCTCGTTGAAAGGAAATATGGTCTTCTTTCTGTCTAACTGCCTAAGGCGTATTCCAAAAACATAGAATATCACCCATCCAAGATCGATGACAATGATGAGAGCGGCGAGGATCCCGAAAACAGCAGCAATACCGTTCATATGGATCCACGGGACAATACCAAAAGCTACTGCGAATACGATCAAGTTTTTACCGCCGTGGAACATCTGCGGAACTAATTAGCTTTCACTTGAAAAGGAGGTGAAAGGCACTTGTTGACTTATTTGACTTACAATAAAAACATCAAGACTAGTAGCATAATAGCTGTCAAGAAGATAGGGCTGCAGGATACTTGGGATGGCTGACAATCCCGCCGCAGCAAATCCACTGCCAATAACAGGTACGATCCAGTGCATACCCTTCCCGATACCAATTCCAAACATGAGTAGACCAACTGCAGTGATGACCATGGGAAAGACTGTAATGGGAAGACGCATTTCTGGGTTGAAGACTCCGCCATTTCGTTTTGCGAGATGCTTTGCGAGGTAGTCGACGAGACGACCACAGATGGGTCCACCGAGGACCGAGCCAATGATAGCACCGATGAATGTAAGTCATTGCTGGCTAATGGTAAAAAGGTACGGCGGGTTACTCAAAACAATTGGCGTGATGGTGACAATCACGATGAAGCTAGAATATGATAAGTATTGTGTACCGCTTAGTGAGGGATGAAGGGATATATACCTAGCAACGTGGATGGCGAACGACAGAATCGTCCAGATCATGGCGGGAAATGCTAGGAACAGGTAGGGGCGGATAAATGCATATAGAAGGGAGTCGGGGTCCGTTCCAGACCACGGCTTTAACTGCTGCATATAAGACTTGGCCACGACCGAGCCAAATGCTTGCTGTTGTTCCAGGTGGGACATGTGAGGCTCAAGATCCTCTTTGGACGGAGGAGTAACATCAACGTTTTCTACCGGAACAGCTGCCTCATCCAAAGCATGCAGATTGCGCTTGTATCGCGTCTCGGGGACGAAGAAAATAATACAAACCAGGTCAACCCCAGCAATTATCGATACTAGCCAGTGATACCATGGCCATCCCCTCGTTTCGATGAGAAATCCGCAGACAAGAGGCGGGAGTGTGCTGAACAAGATAAAAGCCATACCTAGGACGCCCGATTGAATGCCCCTCTCGTGGAGAAAGAACAAGTCTTTGACGATATCCATGCTGAGAGGCTCCGAACAGCCGGCTAGGATGAATATCAGCATGCGTAACATACAATACGTATCAAAGGAAAGAAAAAGCATTTCAGTACGCACCTGACCAAATAGCAAATAGCCGTGCCAGTAATAGAGACATGTATGACTTGCTCGACGCCGCCCAGATATTGCAGGCGAAAAAAACAGACGCGGAGACTAAAAACACGGGCCGCTTTCCAAACTTGGATGCGAAAGGGGCCACGGTGAAGCACCCAAGGATCATTCCCAGACTGGTGATGGAGATAAGCCATGTCAACTGGAACTCGGTAAGATGAAACTGCATCCCGAGAGGCCTGAATGCCGGGGCGAGGCCCGTGACACAGAAATTTGCCAGGCCCGCAAAGACCAGGACCGACCAGAATGCTGCATGACGTTTCCACGTCGGCCAGTTCTATGCAGAGAAATTAGTACACGCCGAGGAGATTGCAACTTCATGGATCATACTAGTGGGTCGTTGGGGTCATTTTCATTTGGTTGGGGGATGAGGACGATTTCAGTGCCCTTCTGGTGTTGAAGCTGTCCACCTACAAACAATTCGCATGGTGAGTTGAAACGTCGGTTTAAGCAGACGTAGGGGATGGAAACGTACCTCCTACAAAGTAAAATATTCCGGATGCATGGTCAATGTCGTGGATACTGTGAAGAGTCATAATTGTAGATTGACGCTTAGTAAAGTTTTTACCGGCTGGGACAACCAAATGGGAAGGCTGAATCTTAGACGTTTAATAAAGTTTTGACTTGCAAAAGGCTGACCTTCGAACCCTTATAATTAAGCAGTAGGGTCAAGGCCAAGGACCGGGAAGTTGCTGTCATAACTTTCCGGACTTGCCGCCTTGGAGCCAATCTCCAGGCTCCTACTGTATCTGGGAGCGTCGCAGTACCCCAGGATTCGCCCCGGCCCACTCTAACCCCACGGGGAACCTGCCGTGACACCCAACTTGTCGGTCCGTGCTAAAAACGAGAGCAGAGGCATAGAATCGTTTGTGACTTCACCGACGTAGAAAGCCACATGAGGAAAGGGGAAGCTCAAAGAGCTTGATACGACAGCTCTTAGCAAGAAATGATTGCTTAGGCTAGAGGGTCAAGGTGACATGAAGCACCATGAAGGGGGT
The DNA here is from genome assembly GCA_000750925.1 of Pseudogymnoascus sp. VKM F-4518 (FW-2643). Taxonomy (NCBI): domain Eukaryota; kingdom Fungi; phylum Ascomycota; class Leotiomycetes; order Thelebolales; family Thelebolaceae; genus Pseudogymnoascus; species Pseudogymnoascus sp. VKM F-4518 (FW-2643). The sequence continues at coordinate 38,335 of JPKC01002386.1, read as the reverse complement.
GTCAAGTATTTGTGATATATATTCGATAGGTTACCAGGAAATTGAGACCAATTGTAAAAGCTCAAAATATATGACGGTATACATAAATATTTCAAAAATAGCTGGCTAATTTATGGATGAACCACACCCATCCACATAGGCGGAGACCGATGCGTCACCGACAACACCACCTGCTTTAAATCTCGCAGCGCAAATCGGTGACTAACCAATTCATCCGCGTTTAAGGTTCCATCCGACAATTTATCTAGAACAAACTTTGTGTCACTCCTTGTATTTCCTCTTGTACCAACAATCTTCCAACAGTGGACCATTAAGGCCACCACGGGTAGCGGCAACAAGGTGCCGTTTCCTCCCATGTGTACGAGAGATCCGCCATAGCCCAACCCGACCATGACTTGCCAGATGTCGGTACCAATAGCGCCGGGCATGTAGTCGATGATAGCGTCGGCTCCAGCAGGGGCGATTTCTCTTAGTCTGCGCACGAGGCCGTTTGTTACGGGCCAATCGCCAAGTTCATCGAGCGCAATGACTTCCGTCGGGACCTTAGACAACCTCTGAACCTCCCTAAGACGTTCAGCGGACCGGGCCACGAGGATGAGACGACCTATAGGGAAGAACTCGGCAAGCTTAAGAGTAGACACCCCCATGGATCCTGTCGCTGCCGTAACAATGACGGTCGAACTGGGTTGGAGATCTGCACACTTGAGTGCTCGTACTGCGCACGCAAGATCCTGCACCTTTGCAGCAACGTCGAAGCTCACATTTTCCGGAATGGTGTCAATCAGCCAATATGGTGCTTTGACGTATTCTGCGAGCCCGCCGTTGTGATACTTCTCAAACAGAGGCTGTTCTCCCTTTCCAAATCCGAGGAAGCCCATCATAGCCGCGTCGGGACACATCTGTTCCCGATCGCTGACACAGAACTTGCACTGTCGACAAGAGAGGTTGGGATGTAGCCGCACCCGGTCCCCTAGGCTGGCCGAGGAGACATCTGCACCTATGGCGACAATAGTGCCTGCAACCTCGTGTCCAAGAACAGTGGGAGTGTGTTTATACCGTTGGGTTTTCACATTGGCAAATACCCCCAAGGCCAAACCAGCCGCAGCCACTTTGATGAGAACATCCACAGGACCAATTTCGGGAAGGGGGATTGTATCTAGATGGACCTCCGTGGACCCCCCATGCGCACGCGCGGCCAACATCTCCTTTGGAAGCTCTGTCGTGCTGGGCATCTCGAAGTAATTTTGTGTGTATTATCGTCAGCTGTTTAGTGTTGGGCGACGAAGTGATCAAAGGGCTAGGACAGGCATTGGCGCTGCCACTAGGCCGATGAACTCCATAAGTAACAAAGAGGAGGCGTCAACACGGGGAGAACGGCCGAGATGGAGAGATCAGGATGCTGTGTCTAACGGTAGCTTTCCCCACAATGTCGCTTGTGATCCCTTATCAAAGGCATTTTTGCACCAATCCCGCGGAAATAATCGAAGACTGAAAGGGCGAAGGTGTTGTTACGGCGCGGTGCCATGGCTCTCTACCCGACCTGTCCCCGGATATTCAGGGGTGTAGTCTGGAGTGCACTAGCTTGGGATGCGGGGTGGGGCGGAGGTGGAGCCACGCTGCTCCTTCGATCCGCGCAGAGCCCACAAGTTTTGCCTCCCTGAATCTCTGGGTTGAAGATGCTCTGCTCGGCCTTCGGAAAATGTAGCAAGTCCTCTGTACACCAGTCAAGCACGAGTGTAGAAGCATTCGGCACTCGCGCTATACCGATGGCCTAGAAATCACGGCGGTATCGTCGCCACGTGGCCGATGTACCGGGGAAATCTAGGGGTGGACAATGAAAAATATTCAAGTACTTTCAGCACCAAAGTCCTTCTGTCTCCGAATTACATGTGTTCCAATCCCGCCGCCAAACAGAAACACAACAGTGTTGATTGATCATGCTGCTCAACAATCTGTCACTGCCCGTCGACAATGGCAAGCCGTAGTCTACGTGGCCATTGCAATCTCTACTGTAAGTTACCACTGTTCGCCCTCAACCATTTGTGGTTGAGCAACTCTTCATCCCTTGGTGAGTTGATTTAGCCATATCTGTACTCATACACCAGCTAGATCGTTCTTTACACCGTTTTTAGTAATCCCTTAGCTCGGCTGCCGGGTCCTTGGTATACGAAATGGACGTCTATTGTCCTCAAGTATAACATTATTAAAGGAAATAGAGCCTTGTATGTCCACGGCCTGCACAACAAATACGGTAAGCCATCACGCAAACAATCAAACCACCTTAAATTGTCCGTTCACGTTGCTAATCGATGTAGGTCCGCTTGTTAGAGTCAGCCCGACGGAAGTCCATGTTTCCGACATCGCTGCAACAAAACAGATTCACAATGTCAAGAGTTCATTCAAAAAATCGTCTTGGTATAAGTCGTTCACGCCGCCGACGGTTCTAAATGTGTTCAATACCAGCGATATTGAGCTTCATCGACATCTTCGACGGCTGCTTTCATCGCCCATGTCAGAGTCATCGCTGAAGCTTGTAGAAGTGTACATTCGCCGGAACATAGACCTAGCCGTCAAAGGCATTTCCGAGGAGATGTCACAACGAGGTGCCGCGGACGTTTTCAAGTGGTGGATGTTCATGGCGACAGATGTGATCGGGGAACTCAGTTTTGGAGAATCCTTCAAGATGCTAGAGTCTGGCAAGGTAAGTGCTAGTCCTTCCTATGAGATCGCGTAAAACCGACAATCAAGCAGAATTAGTGTTAAAATAAATGTCACAGAAAAACCAGTACATTATGGATATCGAAACAAACGGGCTTGCTGGGGGTATTCGGGGCACCTTCCCATTTATGGTAAAGGTGTCAAAAGTGGTCCCGATCCCTATTTTTGAAGCGGCAGCTGCATCTGCGAAGCGCCTACGGCACTACGCGGAACAGTCGATTGAGCGATCGAAACGAGTGGCTGCAGAGGACGAGTCTTATCCCATGCTTCTTAAGAAACTGTTTCGCACCGATGACAACGGACTGTCCGATAGGGACATTGTAAACAACGCAATGGCGTTCATCATCGCCGGAAGCGATACTACGGCCAACACCATGACCTACCTGACGTGGGCTTTGTGTAAACACCCTGAAATGAGAGATGCCTTGGTAGAAGAGCTCCGCTCTCTACCAGAAGAGTTCAGCGAACAAGATCTCCGCTGTCTGCCAAGGCTGAACAACGTTGTCAAAGAAACCTTGCGATTATACTGCGCCGCACCATCCGCCTTGCCCCGTATAGTGCCAGCAGAGGGCGCTGTGTTCTCTGGTCACAGATTGCCAGGGGGGACAACTGTATCTACCCAGGCCTACACCTTACATCGCAATGCAGATATATTCCCAGATCCAGAAATCTTTGAGCCAAGCAGATGGACAGCGCCTACGAGGGACATGAAAGACGCATACATGCCTTTTGGCGGTGGATCACGAGGTTGGTCTTCCCTGTTTTCATTATCTTGGATTGATTTAGGGCGCTAACAGTTTACAATTATAGTCTGCTTAGGACAGCACTTGGCTGAAATAGAGCTCCGCCTTGCCACTGCACTTTTCTTCCGTGAGTTTCCTCATGCTAAGGTCTCCACAATTGAGGGTATGAACGATGAAGATATGGATCCTCAGGTATTTTTCTTGTTGTCACCAAAGGGCAAGAGATGCCTAATCGGTAGAGAATAAATATTAGGGCCATATACGTAGAAATAATGGGATGCATATCGGAAGCCCAAGTTTACATACAAATCAACCATGCTACGCTTACCTATTCTTACCCTACTTACCCTCATTTACCCGTACTTACCTGCTTACCTAGATTACCTAAATCACCGGTATCCATCTAAAGTTATAGTGCATTATATCTATTATATCTTAATGTAAGGCCTATATCTTATGTTATCAAGGTAGTTGCTATAGGTGACTACTAGCGAATACCCACGATGTTCTAGACGATACGTATAATAGCTTCCGTGGCAACGGCCGTAGCCCCATAGAATTCAACAAGTTGGATCGCGCCCGGGAAATCACACGTTGTAGATCTATAGATCCGCAAACGGTGAGCGTAGGAACGAAATTCCGTGCCACAAGGCTTACAAAGAACTCAACAGAGCTGTCCTCACCGTCCTCACCAACCCTCACCGCGCCTGTACCACTCTCACTCTGTGGTCTCCCGTTGTGGTCACTAGTATATATTTTCAATTAGTCTAGGTTTATGTGAGCATAAAGAGGGGGTGGGTGAGGCGGATGAGGATGCGGTGATAGCCGGCGAGTGTGGTGAAGGTAGGCAGGGGTGATGACCATGGTGCAGGGGGAGGTGAGGCGGGGCGATGATCGAGTGGGGCGAGAGTAAGTGAGGGGGATATAGTGATGGGTAAGGGCGGGGGTTATAGAAAAGAGGAGATTGGACTTGAATGAAATAGTGCGTAAGGATAACTGCATAACATTATCCAATACCGCTATAGTAGAGTCACACACTCCATTTCACCAGCGTGGCATCTTCTAGTTACAATAACTAGTACTGCTCAACCATGACTGCCACTATGAAGCAAAATAAGCAAACATTCACGTTGTGTAACGGAGCGGAATAAGAAGCCGTTTTCCTACCGTATACCTGTTCTCACCTAGTAATCGAAAAATTTAAAATTCCAGTGCAATCTTGGCCTAAATTTTGAGGAGGCGGGGTTATGGAATTTGTCTTGGCAATGTAAGATGCACAGTATGTCAATTAGTGCGACTTAACCTGCCCAATACGTTGCATTGGAGTTAGCAGCTTACTCCGCACTTGGATGTTACTGTAGATCACCACGCTATGGAATTTTATATGCTGATAGTTTTCTTAGCCACTCCGTGCCATGTAATTTAGTCTTGGATTTTACATTATACTTAAAACTTGTAACATCCTCATTCTTTGTTTTGTTAAATTAACTTCCAAGATGCATCTTCTCAGTAGTGGACAGATTCTGGCTACTTTTTTGTGGGCTTCGAATGCCCATGCATCACCAGACACCTCAAAACCTCACAACTTCGACGTTTTAAAATATGTCAATCCTCTTATTGGGACTATTAATGGGGGCCACGCATTTGCTGGTGCCTCGCTGCCATTCGGAATGGCAAAAAGTGTTGCCGATGTCAACAGCGCAGAAGAGAGGCAAGGAGGCTTTGCTTCAGATAATAGTGATATCACAGGCTTCTCACACATGCACGACTCAGGGACAGGTGGTGCTGCGTCGCTTGGAAATTTCCCCATCTTTGCTCAAACTGGGTGCCCTGGGGACAAAATCAACAACTGCAAGTTCACAAAGATAGACCGAGCGTCACGAAGAATAAATGGATCGGTAGAAGCGCGTCCAGGCTACTTTGCTATGAGTCTAAACACGTCGATTCATACTGAAATGACGGTTACGAACCACACGTCCTTATACAGATTCACGTTTCCAACAAACCAAACATCGAATGCTACCTATCCTAATCAGACAAGCCATGCATTGCCGCTTAGCCCTCTAATTCTAGTGGACTTATCGGATCTCCCTGATTCTAGAATAAAAGGTAGCATAGCAGTTGACCCTACCAGTGGCAGAATTACAGGAAATGGGACATTTACACCTTCTTTCGGAATTGGATCTTACAGCTCATACTTCTGTGCCGATTTCTCTGGCGCTGCTATCCGAGACACAGGAGTTTGGATGAATAATCGAGCGGGTAGCGAGCCAAAGCATCTTAGTGTGGCAACGGATGGTGTCAACTCTCCCCCTTTGCCAGCCGGCGCATGGACTCAATTCTATGCCCCTACTTATCGAAGCGAGATTCTTGTTAGGGTTGGTCTTAGTTTCACCAGTGAGGCAAAAGCATGTCAAAATGCCGAGATGGAAATACCTGATTTCGGATTTGACAAGACTCTTCAAGCTGCTGAAGATGCGTGGAGGTCAAAGTTGTCTGTGGTTAATATTGATGCTACTGGAGTTAGTGATGATATTCAGACAGTTTTCTGGAGTGGAATGTATAAGAGTATGATTTCGCCACAGGATTACACCGGCGAGAATAAACTGTGGGATAGTAGTGAGCCGTATTACGATAGCTTCTACTGCATTTGGGATTCTTTCAGAAGTGTTCACCCCCTCCTGACAATTGTTGATCCTACAAGCCAAACCAGGATGATACGATCTCTAATCGACATTTATCGACATGAGGGTACGTTACTTCCCCTCTACTAAATGAAGACCTCACTAATGCTGTATAGGCAAACTCCCTGATTGCAGGATGAGCTTCTGCAAAGGACTCACACAGGGAGGGTCGAATGCGGACATTGTTCTGGCCGACTCGTATCTGAAGAACATCACAGAAGGAGTTGACTGGGCTACTGGCTACGAGGCCGTGGTTTCTGATGCCGAAGATGAACCTCTTAACTGGTCTGTAGAAGGACGCGGTGGGCTAAACAGTTGGAAAAACCTGCATTACATTCCAACTGATGACTTTGATCCCTATGGATTTGGGCCCTTTACAAGAAGTATTTCTCGCACGGTCGAGTACGCTTACGACGACTTTTGTATTGCCGAAATGGCAAAGGGAATGGACAAGATTGCTGACGCCGAGAAATACCTCGAACGGTCAGAATATTGGAAAAATATGTACAATCCAGAGCAGACATCCCATATCGATGGCAAAAACACAAACTTCATTGGCTTCTTGCAGCCAAGGTACCTGAACGGCACTTGGGGCTATCAGGACCCAATACTCTGTTCTCCGCTATATAACTTCACCTCCTGCTATCTTTCGCCAGGGGGTCACGAAACATATGAAGGCAGTAGCTGGCTGTACACTTTCTTTGTGCCACAAGATATGGCCTCTTTAATCCTTACACTTGGTGGTCCCGAAACATTTATCGAGCGCCTCACATATCTTCACTCATATCCCGATCTACTCTACCTCGGTGATGAGCAGGCATTCCTCCCGGTTTTCCAATACCATTATGGTGGGCGGCCAGCCCTATCCGCTGTTCAAGCACATACCTACATACCCAGCCAATTCAACAACACCTTTAATGGAATTCCAGGAAACGAGGACAGCGGAGCCATGGGCTCATTCTCGTCCCTCGCGATGATGGGACTCTGGCCTGTAAGCGGACAAGACGTGTATCTCATCACGCCTCCTTTTTTCAAAGAGGTCAACATAACGAACGGCCAGACTGGTAAGACTGCAGTGGTACGAAATATTAACTTTGACGCCGAATATGAAAATGTATTCATCCAGAGTGCAACGCTGGACGGGGCTCCCTACCACAAGAATTGGATATCACACAGCTTTTACAGTCTGGGCGGCGTGTTAGAATTAACGCTGGGTAGAAACGAAAGTGCATGGGGGACAGGGCATCATGACTTGCCACCAAGTTCATCAACGAGTAGAGGTGCTTAATAAATGCAGGTTTGGTTATGCTAAGCCACGTCAATGTATGGTATGGCCGCCTAAACGTCGGCCTCTGGGCTATTGTTATGTGGTGGTGTACACACAGAAATATTGGTCTCGAATCACAAATTATGACGCAGCGAATAACAATGATTGTATTTCATTTAAAATAAAATATATCCATCTTGAACAGCCCATGTCAAATTCAACCATCCGACTCTCCGGCATTAAGTTGCGTCCAACTAGGCCATTCCACGGTCCTATAGAGTCAATCACAGAGACTTATCTCCCTTCACAAACTTGGTATACACTGTGCCATCGCTAAGCGTTTCCTTTCTCTCGACCCATTCAAATCCGCCCACATAAGGAATGAGCACGCGCCATACAGCCCAATAGATAACTCCGACGAGGAGGATCGCGATGCCGACGATAGGATACACCCAGTATGGGATCGGGGGAGTGTCGCCGATGCCGCCAGGTGGACGCAAGAAAGGTGCCACGAGCAAGAAGCATTGGCCAGCTAGGTAGAACAAGGGAACTACAAGCCAAGGTTTGAACGGTCGATGAATGTGAGGAGCTTTCCACCTGAGGATAAACAGCCCCACCACAACAAACAGGTTGATCACTGCGCCTGGGTAGCCCTCGACGTCTAGTATGAAAATGTACGCTGTGCCAGCTGGGAAGGCAACAATGACAATTAAGGATGGGATAAAATGGAGCAGCAACCCCGCCGAGGGACTGCCAACTGGCCAGTTGGACGCCCAGAAACGTGGGAACGGTATGACACCTTCTTTGGCAAGCTCCTGGTTTACACGGCTTTGTGCAAACGTGACCGTTAGAACGTTCCCCAGAGCACTTAGGGCAACGAAGACGGATATGACGCGCTGGGCTGTGTGGCCAAAGACTTTGAGCGCGAAGTATGATGCTACCGTGATGCCTGACTTGGAAATCTCTTCGGGCGTTGCCGCAGCAAAGTAAGCTACATTAGCCAGAAGGTAGAGGACGCCGCAGATGCCGAGACCCAATGGGCCGGCAATTTTCAGGGTGCGGACGGGGCGGCGAACTTCGTTGAGAACATATGCCGCGTTACTCCAACCGACGTAGGAATTTAGGACCTTGAAAAGTGCCGTGGAATAGGGCCCTGAGCTATGCACGGAGCCAGCGAATGCGTTGCGGAAGGAAGCGTTGGGGTCAGGAATTGAGTCGATGCGTCCGGAGAGGACGACCCAGCCAGTCTGAAGGTCAATTTAGACAGCAGACTAGAGACCTCTGGATATACAAACTCACCACAATGATAAATACTAGAATAATAATTTTAAGACTGCTCAAGGCATTCATAGCCCATACGCCTATTTTCGGCGTGAAAGTGTGAACAGCAGTAACGACAACGAGGACTCCAATGGCAACGCCGCGTTGCTGCCAGGGAGATGCGACGAGGTCAGCTGCCACCCAGATGTTTGAGGCGAAGACTATGCATCCGCTAGCTGTAAACCCAAGCAAGATGGCCTGAGTGCTGAAGATCACAGTAGCAAGAAACTTCGGGCGTCGATAGACAGCCTCGAGGTATACCTTCTCACCTCCAGATCGAGGAAACATGCATCCAAATTCGAGCCATACAAGCAGGCCCGAAAATGAGAGAAGCAGGCCCAGGACCCAAAGCATCAGTGCCGCGCCTACACTTCCCACGCTCTTCGTGATACTTGCAGGCGTGCTGAAAATGCCAGTCCCGATTATCCTGCCAATGCTAGATGCGCGTCAGCACAGATTAAGGTGGAGGTGTGGCCGCGATTCATGACATCTTCGCTCAGGCACCAGCATAGAGGGGCAACAGGACGCGAGAGCATCTTACTCACATCAAGAAGGTCGTGCTCCACAGTCCCAGGTGACGGCCTAAACCACCAGCAGTGTCTTCCTCGAAGCTCAGTTCTCCGGGGTTGAGAATATCATCTGCTTCAGCGGCGTCATCGGTCGTCGCCCCGCCATATTTTTGCTGTGCATCAATAGGGACTGGAATTGTGTCCGCTGACGGTGTCACCGAGGTGTTTCGATGCGAGAAGATATTATGGAAGGGGGCTGTTAATTTGGACATGTTTTCCACGAGCACATGATATACTGCTCCGAGAAGGCGATATCGATCTCTGCGTAATGGCGGGAAGGGAGGCTATACGAATCTGCACCTCAGAGTTTATACTCATCTTGGAGACTTGGGACCCATCGGCGCTTTATGTAGGAAGCACTCGTTGACCCAAGTATGCAGTGTACATGACGCCTTTTCAGGCCGTTGCGTCGTAACCGGTGGGGATAGAGCAGCAATGTGCACACGTGACATCATGATGTGCTATATAATAACTCAGACCATACATTAGTGATCAAAATCAGTACTTTATCTCATTTGATCCTATCTAATCTTCCGCATGTTCAGACCAAGGCGTTGCCGTAAGGCAGGACACTCCCGAATAGGAGGTTGGAAAGGGCCAGCCTTGCCAAGCACGCCAATTTTGCCAAGCACGTCATCACCCTTGGCGATAACGAGTGCACTCCTTCGCTCCTTCCTCCATCCATCCACCCTGCACTCAGATCCTACCATAGTAGGTGTTTCCACTAATGCGTCTTTGACGAATCTCAGAAGCAACTACGCGGCATTAAAAATGCGTTGATTAAGTAATGGTTGATACCATGAAGTGGAGTTCACGGCTAGCTAACGGAACCCAAGTCATCAACATACGACCATCCATATTTGTTTAAACTGCCACAGCAGGCTCTGGAAACTGGGAATCAAACTCTCTCTGAGCCTGATCTCTGTCGACCTTTGATCTCTCTAGTAAATTAGACACTGTTCGAATAAAGGACCCCTGATCAACCGCCGGAGCAGCCACATCCAGCAGTCTGAGATCAATCCTAATATCCTCGCAGCACTTATCTGTGGCTGCTCTAAGCTTATCAGTCGTCTCATCGAGCAGATTATCCATTGCTGCGAGGAATAAATCTTTCATCACACTAAAGAGTTTGCGGTCTTCGCGATTACCCTTGATTGTAGTGCATAGCTTCTGGATGATCCGAACTCTTTTACCGTTCCCTGGTTCTACTCCTGACTGATACATTGGGAGCATGTGGCGCCGTACATACGATGTTCCATGAGTTTTAAGGAGATCGTGGAAGATGAATCTGGGAAACATAGATTAGCAAGGTCAATTAGAACGTTAGTGGCTAGATATACTGTAACTGGTCGTAGAATACTGTCGTTACTTGGTCTATCTCATAGGCAAGATTCCGACGTCGACGGCCGAAAGTTTGCATGAAGAACTCCACCCCTTCAAGTTCTGTATTGTGGTTAATTATAGAATAACGGCTCTGTTAATGTAACATACCCCGTAGGCCAACCTCTAGTGTTGACAAATTGCTGCGAACTAATACCTCCAAGCCTTGAAATATTTCGTCGCTACGGGACTGAAAGGAGGCTTCAGTTGGTTCAAAGCGTTCTACCATTGCCTGTATAAAGTTTGCATTCCAGTCGACATACCCCCGAGAAGCTGGAGTTTGATAAGCACCATCTTGTCTCCAGAATGCATCCAAAGTTTCTGTATGTCTATTAGTCAATATTCTCTCATGGCATATTTCAATCCACATACGAACGTTCCACTACACAATTATTAGCCGTGCAAGCTTCAATATAGAAACCTTAAAAGACGAACTCTTGATAAAGTTTCCGCAAAGACAATAGCCTTTTTCTCCCATATGTTACTGTTAATACCTCTAGCTGCACTATAATCAGCTCCTTTCTGTAATAGATGTTTGATGGGGGGAACTAACAAAAGGGTCGTTTGAGCAGATCTTCTTTAGCATCATATAGCTTCTCATCGCTTGTTTCTAACGAGGCATTAAAATCCTAATTTTGTTTAGTCTCATACCATGCAAGATACAAAAAGCTTACGTTTCTGAGTTTTGCTTGCAGTGTATGCAGTAGCTCAATCGGGGCTTGTTGACGATTCTCAGAAGCGTCCCGCGCATTACACCAGAGCTCAACCTTCTGTAGTAGGTCGAGCACTCTTGTGTTCAGAAAGTGCCTCGTCTCTGCGATTTGAGACCTCGACGGGATACTCTGGCAAAACTCCTGTAGTCGGATAATCCCCGATCCTTCTAGCTTGGCTTGTATGGCTAGGTTTCTTTCCGTAGCGCTTGTAATACGCCGGCCAGGTCGCCTGATCCGTGCCTCGAGCTCCCGACCCTCGGTCTGGGCTTCACCGTAGAGATTATTGGATACACAGAAGACCTCGATATTACGAGTTTGTGTTCCGGTCTCGTAGCTGGTTCTAAGCAGTCTGCTTACATGCTGGTTGCGGGCAAATATGAATAAATTTGTGCGTCTGCTGTTTGTCAGATACGTAAATAGTTTAGATGTCCTGAGGTCGAATACCTGACTTGAAGATGCATAGTCGGTCTATCATCATCTCCTTCATCCGTGATATCATCCCAGAGACGGTTTGTAACCTGTGGATTAAATTCTGCAGTGTTTGGAATATCCCGAAGAATCTCAGGCTCCTGTGTCCTAGAAACCTATATACATGTTAATCGAGTCCAGAAACGGGCTCGCAATTTCTGATGTACCTCAGATTTGGTGCAAACAATAGCAATCCCTTGGGATCGCCTGAGACTGTTGAAATTTGCCCCTAGTTGTCGAACAAGTCGATTGACACTCTGGTTTGTAGAAGCACGACTAATATCAGTGACTACAAATATGTTATCACACTGGTATAGCTTCGTTTCCGCAATTCTGACGCGCGCAGAGTTAACGTCATGGAAACCTATTAAAGTTAGTCAATATGCTGAACATGTGTCACAGAAACTTGCCTGGCAAATCAACAAGTACAAGGCCGCTATTCAATATCTCCGCATCCAGGTAGATTCTATTTAACCAATGTCAGTAGATCATATATAATAATAGACATCGCCGCTTACCGTACTACTTTCACAAATGGCCAGATACGCCCGCTTAAAAAGGAGTCAATCCGGCTTACGCAGTCTTCAGGAACTGCAGAGTGGATTAGAACTCCCGGAGCATTGAATCCCACTGGCCACCGAATGCCTGTGTACGTGCTCAGCCAACCACTCGATAACCGCAACCCACCTTTGAATCCCAAATCATACCGTATAAGGTAATTGGGCAGCAGCGCCTGCAGTAGTCTTGAAACTTTGACGGAAATGGAATAATAGGTATGGGAACGGGCCGCAGCATGTCACAGCTTTGACAGAGGTGATTGGGGTGTGGGCGAGGTGTATTATTAGTTCTAGCAGTTGGTCTGTGCCTCTGTCCAGGCAAACAAGCAACCCCGCTGTGCGACAACGGGGTTATTATCCTCAATATCTTCCGGCGCCTACATATACGCCAGCCAAATGCGTACCTCTATATCTTCAACCAACTTGTTCGTTTCAAGATAGCCATAATTAGCATTCTCATTATGCTCTATATCCTCTCTCGAGCACGAGTCTTTAATCGATATTATTTAATAACCTTCCGCCGTTCCCATCACAGCGCACGAAGGTCCTCCTTGGTATGAAATGCTAATTTTAATAACGACTACTCCATCTCCTTTCTATACTTCAACACTATCCTTTACGGAGGTGCGCCGTGATAATTGAGCAGAGGCCATAACTTGATCATCTTCGCGTAGGAAGGCCTTGTCTCCAAATGCCACAGCCACTTCCTCCAAGGTATGATTGGCAGTCTCCACATAGTAGAACTTTGCCAGGGCAACAGAGCACAGGCAGAACCCCGCAATGACAATGTAATAGTAACCATGAATGCCCGCAAATGCATCTGGAGACGACATGCCGATAATGAAGTTGAATATCCTAGACTTTCAGTCAGCATATGCCATTAAGAGGAAGGCAATTGTAGGTGCCACGTGTTGCATACCAGTTGGAACATGTCGAGAGAGCCATTCCCTTGCTTCTTGCTCGAAGGGGGAAAATCTCGGCTGGTAACAGCCAAGGCATAGGACCCCATGTAGCACCATACAACGCATTATATATGACAACAAAACTGTAGATGCCATTGGCTCGAACATGCACGTCGAGTCCCGGCACTTGGTTGAAAACGCAAACGACGGTGAGAGCCACCGCCATGGCAATTCCTAAAAGCGACATCCGTCAGTACTAATATCCTCTCTCTTATGGAGATAGCGAGAGGCAGTTACCTCCAAATATCAAAAGCGGGCGTCTCCCCCATCTATCTGCAAGCCACCAGACCGGAACTGTAGCGGAAGTGTAGATGATCGCATTTGCAGCCGTAAAAAGTAGTGACCGCCGGTTGTCAAACCCGGCTGCGGCAAGTGTGCTTGGCAGATAGAATGAGATGACGTTAATTCCATTTAACTGCGCAAACATCTGAGCTGTGATACCGACAATTGTTCGCTTCCGATATGTGGTGAACATTTCCTACCAAGGGTTAATACCGGATACATCGGGGGAGGTTCTAGGTTCAGCTTACCCGAAAGGTAACTTTGCCTAGCGTCGCCTCGTAGCGTACGGCTTCCTGTATCTCCAAGAAGACATGCTGCACGTCTTTATCGCTAGTGTCACCCCCTGAGTGGAGGTCCGCAACAGTTCTTAAAGCTTCTTGTGTAAATCCATTCCGTGCTAACCATCGAGGCGTCTCTGGAAGGAAAAACGACATCGCGAACAAGATGAAGGACAAGCCCATCTGGACAAAGTAGGATCCTTGCCATGAGACGTTGTCTGGAAGCATAAAGTTGAAGCCGTAATCAACCCAGCAGGAGAGCATATAGCCACCAATCAAAAAGGTGTACTCTACGCCGACCATCAAGCCACGCTGTACAGAGAATTAGTATTCCATAGATGCATTAGCTCAGTGAACGGACATACCCTGTGAGGAGCAGCTATCTCGGTCTGAATGACCGGCACAGTCATGGAAAGAAACCCAACACCAAGGCCTTGAATTGTTCGTCCTGCGATGAAGCAGGCAAGGTTCGGGGCAAATGCTTGGACAAAAGCCATGCTGAGGTAGATGAAACCACCGACTCTAACACACCTTTTCCTCCCCATAATGTCGCCGAGAACACCAGCGAGAAGAGATCCAATAGCGGCAGCAAGTTGAAGGCAGGATACCGTAATTCCTAATGTGGCGTAAGTGAAAGCCGCAATGGTAGTAGCAATAGTCAAAACGTACCAATGAGAGATGGATTGACCGCATCTGCATTCCCATGGAGTCCTCCATAGGCACCAAAGAACCTTTTCACGAAGACCTCGTTCACGAGAAGTCCTGACATTATACCTAGGAAGATGCGTATTAGCCAAGGCAATCAGCCTGTGTAGATGTTACAGATCTCACCCTGGTCATAACCAAAGAGAGCATCTCCCAATGATCCAAATAAGCATGTTGCCCATAGAAGACGTTTGCCAACCATCCATTGGGGATAGCGGGGGATGTAGACAGTTGGCTTAAGGGCTCGTTCCAAGAAAGTGAAGTTGGTCGGGGAAGGGAATTCAATGGGCTGCTGGTTGTCGCTCAAAGACGACATGCTTTCATGCTCGCTACTTTGGGGCATATCCTCCTTTGCCATATTGAGAGTGATGGTGAAGATAATACAGAGAATGGAGAAGTCGAGAGGAGTGCTTGGCTTGGCTACATTTAGGGTAGAAGCCACCGTGGTGAAGGAGTTTTTTGCAACGAGGGGGGAAAGAACCACTTATAAGTTATGAGATCTTCTCACTCACGCTACCCCATATGATAGTATATGACGAACTACTGCCGCTGCGGGGAAAAGTATGGGGAATCTCCCGGCCCCATGGGGTGAGAACAGTACGGCGCCAAAAGTATTCGTATAGGGCTGTGCAATAGGTGTAAAAACCGCTCAATCTGCTGCGATTGGTGCATAGGCCCTTACGATACGTTTGGCGCCATACTATATCCAATGAAAGATGATGAGTGAACCCCGATAAACGAAATTCACTCATTGCTATAGAGCATAAAAAATTGAAGTGGGTGATAATGTTGGTTCCGACACATTTTTTTACCCGTGCCGTGAAGGCCAGACCCATATTTATGGGCCAATAAATAGAATATGGACCTAGCTCGGAAAAATAATTGGGGTATGGGGAACGGTTCCGATAATGTCGGTTCCGACGGAGAGATCCGATCTGCATCTGCAACAAGAATTCGGCTCCGACCATTGTTGGCAACTCTTGCCCACCCCCAGCCAGGCATGGAGGGCGAGATATTTAAATCCAGCTGTGATTATTGTAGCGAGAGAACATGATTCCCATAATTTATATACCTGTTTGTTTTTTTGTTCGTACAGATATCTGTGAACAAAGCAATCATGCCTGTCCCAATAGAATCTCCGTCCATAATGGCCTCTAAAACCAACGGCAACGCTCTCCACGTCTCTGAGGTGAATTCACGAGTTCACGTTTTTGGAGACTCGCCATAACTGACGATGTACTCCGCAGGAAAACCAAGTCTTCGTTCTACGACGTAAAGGCGAGTTCGACTACGAGACGCGACCTACACCAGAATTGCCTACAAGCCGACATGTACTTGTAAAGATCATAGCAACTGGAATATGTGGAAGCGATGTACGCAAGATCCCATCAAGACAGCCGTAACTCTAGCTGATACCAAATGTTCTCATAGATCCATTACTGGAAGCATGGCCAGGTTGGCCCGTTTGTGGTGCGCGAACCACTTGTGCTTGGCCATGAATCCGCCGGTATCATCGTTCGATGCGGGACTGAGGTCAAGACTGTCGCAGTGGGCGATCGCGTAGCCCTCGAACCAGGCGTCCCATGTCGGACCTGCGGGTTCTGTCGCGGTGGAAAATACAATCTTTGCGACGAGATGCGATTTGCAGCAACACCCCCAATCGATGGGACCTTAGCGACGTACTACGCCGTGCCTGAAGATTTTTGCTTCATCCTTCCACCACACATCTCGATAGAGGAGGGAGCGCTGGTTGAGCCTCTAAGCATTGCTGTACACTGCACAAAACTCGCATCTATCACTATCGGGCAGACGGTGCTGGTGATGGGAGCGGGCCCGATCGGTCTCCTATGCTGCGCCGTGGCTAAAGCATTTGGCGCATCCACCGTCATCGCAACAGACATCGTAGATTCTCGATTGGAATTTGCCCAAACATACGCGGCAACTCATACCTACAAGATGCAACGGCTGCCATCAGAAGATAACGCAAAGACCATCATGTCAAGATGTGACATTCCAGCGGGTGCGGACGTCGTCATCGACGCCACAGGGGTGGAGAGTTGCATCAGTAGTGGGATATTTGCACTGAAGAAAGGTGGTATCTTCATTCAAGCCGGGCTTGGATCTTCGAACATTGTATTCCCAGTGGGTGAATTGTGTGCCAAGGAAGGAGTGTACAAGACAAGTTTCCGATATGGCCCGGGAGACTACGAGCTTGCAATCGAGCTCCTCAAGTCTAAGAAAATAAGCCTGAAGGAGCTGATAACTCACTCGTACGAGTTTGAAAGCGCGGAGCAAGCCTTTGAAGGGGCAGGGAGGCAGGAGGGGATAAAGAGTATTATATATGGTCCTCGTAAATGAATCAGCAGGTTTGGATGGACGCAGGCGCTGCAGGAGCTGAGATAGGATTAATCTCAATAATTAAAGTCTTCAAGGTTCCATAACCAGAATTGGCCAAGGTCCTCGACGCCAGTGAAGCCACCGTCATTAAATCCAATGTCCTGTGAGCCGATCATCCCTTCCGGATTTAAACTATGCTCAGTTGTTGCGTAATTTCCGTAGTCCTTGCGGGCACCTAGATCACTATCCGCATCACCCTGGTGTCGTAGGAGACTGCTATCATAGAAAACTTAAAATGATCAGTATCGATGACTAATATGAGTAGGAGTCTGCTACTAATACATACCTTTCTGCAAAGTTCTTAAGCTCTGGTTAAAATTAGAGCCTTCCGGTGGTGCGGCCTCCTGGCTAGTAATGTCGAACTCGGCTGGGTGCATTTCAGCATGAGATCCCGACCCGTTCGGCGCCACCTCCTCATTCATCCCCGCATTACGAAGCTCCTCGTCCCGGGTCGCGGAGCCAGCGAGGCCATTGTCGTCGCTCGTCGAATGGTCGAGTAGCATCTCCTCCATCTCCTTTCTCAAGATAAGTTGCACCAAGTCCTCCAAGATCGTAGTGCATTGCATAGATAAAGACGCGTGTTTTGAAAGAGATTTTTGCATCTGTAGTGTCCTTTTTAGGCCACGTTTCGCTTCCTGAGCTGTATCAGAAAGGGTGTCCGACAGGGCGCATATAAACAAGACGACGGAGGCAGTGAATAAATTCATGCCCAAGAATGATACCAGGTGCGTCGTGCGGGCGAGCGAGAACAGGATCGGCTTTTGTTGGATGTTTGAGATTCGAAGGGCGGATCTCAAACATCGTTTGAAGCTGATATCCCGCATATCATCCGAAAATGGTGAGATTGGAGACGTCGCCTCCGGTGCTGCCGATCGCTCGAGAGATCCTCGACCAGCCAGCAGCGGGCGATGTAATACTATCATGAGGTTGTCATATGTTAACTGCAATGACAGGGCCTGCAGGCTGTGCATCTTTTCTTCCGTCAAAGAATAAGCCGTTAGATCGTTGAGTCTGTCAAAAGAGAGGTGAGGTGGCAAATCTTGCTGCCACTTCAACAAAGCTTGGTTCGCTTCTGCCACCATCTTCTGCTGGGAACAACGATCCATATTGTGCGAAGTGCGCATCCCATATATGTCCTCTAGAAGCGGAGATGCGATCCTGTATACCTGATTGAGCTGGCATTGGTACGTTGATAGGCAGATCTGTGTTTCCTGTAGGTGTGGGTCGAAATGGACATTCTCTAAAATTACTGATGGCGTTTGAACGTTGCAGTCTCTATCATTGATGCTGAGCGGTCTTCCGTAAGTTATTGTAGCAAATCTATATGAAGGTTAGATCTGTGCTAGACTCAAGGGCAATGCAGCCTGACCTGTCCCACGTATACACTGTCCACCAGACTCGTTTTCTCTCTTCTCTGTCCTCAAAGGTCCACCTCGTTTCAGAATCGCGATGCAAGTCCATCGCCTGTGCAGTTTTTGTTGCTGCGCCCAATATGGAGAAGGACGATCGTGGCCGGCCATGGTAGAGGTAGAAAGACCCGAGGAGTGCGCAGAGTTGCACAAATTCTAGGCAATCCTCGTCCATAAGTTCCATGAAATCACGCTGTACAACTTTCAAAAACTGGCTTCGTATAGCCTCCATGTCATTTCCGGAGAGACAAAGATCACTGGACTTGGGGGTATACCAACAACCCATGGTTAGAACCATGAGCAGTAGTAACAAAAACCCATGATCGCTGCGGCTAGCCAATCCGCTCTGCACAATTTCATTATACCGTCCTCTAAACTTTGGTTCATAGACCACCAGAGAGAACCAGTGGACAGCGGAGAAGTAGGTTTCCAAGAGCTTGTTGCAAACTGCATATGATGGCAGCTCAATTCCAATTATCTCGACAACGGGGACCAGTGGAGCCAGCACATTGTTTGAGCTCCTCGTGCCGCTGGTATCGCGACACCCTCCACCAGGAATCGCGGACGTAGCTCGGTGAGTGAATGCCCGCGATTTCTGAGAACCAAAGATCTGTCCCACGTCAGTCATTGTAGTCATCGTTCACTACTCCAGGAGAATTGCACCTTTCGAGTTATTGCCAACGCCGAATCAGCATCGAAATCGGACAAATGGGAGCTCCCTCGTTTTCGTGGATTTTGGCGCAGTGGCCCGTAGTTGTCGCCCGCATTTGTGGCATTCGGCGTATCCCAGCTCACTTCAGCTTGGCCCGTCTCCTCGGACTCGTCGTGGGCTGAGTCGCTGCTACGATAGCTCGACACACTCTGCCGTTCAGCTGCGTGCGGGTAAGACGAGGTCCTCCGTCCGCCCACGGTCTGGCTGGCCACCACTGCGTCGGCATGACTACGTAGTCGCGGCTTTCTGGGTGCGAGTTCAGCTTGGAGCTTGGGTGACTTTGAAGGTGGTTTTTACTTTGTGACCGGTGCCGTGTTCGTGATACATTCCGTCCGCGCATGTATACAATGTTGGCAGGGGCGTTCGAAGTCGCACTGTGTGGCTACAATCAATCGTCGTGAGCTTTTTACGACGTTAGCAACGTACTCACTCGTTTTTTATGGCTCCTACACCTATCGCAAGCCTTGCTGACGCGGCTAGGAGGTCTAGCTGTACGACGCATATTCAAGAAGCGCCATATGGGGCGTTATGTATTTGAATGAAGATGTGGAGAGGTTGACTTTGAAGCTATCCGGATACGGATAAACGATGATACGAGCCGCTTGAAAGTGATACTTGTGGCCTAATTATTGTAAAGAGAGAGGTTGCATCTGTACTTATCTATAAGTTAGTATAGTATTGTATTAAATCCATCCTTCTTAAAAATCTACCAGCCTGGGTTAGTTACCAGAATTAAGACGAGAGTGAGAAGTGAAAGAGACAGTATAGGTACCCAAGTCTAATTAATCTATGGTTGTTGCCAAGCCGACAGGGTCTCAAGCCAGAAATATTGCCTACACCGACGGGACAACTCACCTCGCGCCTCCTTATCTCCCATAAAACTCCCTGGCTTACTTTGAAGCGTCGCCGAATGCTTTCTATTAGTAGCGAACGCCTTCAAATAAATTTGAAGAATGTAAGAATGTACCAACGCACGCTCCTCAGCAGCAAAGTATTGCGGCCGTTTGCCAGCGCATCACATGGTATCACTAGGTCTCTTGTCTCCTTTCCAACAAAGCCCAACACTTTACACGTCGTCCGACAATCGTCACAAAGTCCAATCGCAAGACGATTTTCCAGCAACCAAGCCATGATAACGACAACGACAGGAAAGGTCATACTGAGCACTGGCAATCCAAGGCTTGATGCCAAGTTCCAGGGGGGTTATCGTATCATAAGAGAGGACATGACGTGTGCTGAGTTCCACGATTCTGTTTGGGGCTTCGTTGTACGTATTTATATTCCTAATTCGAAGGCAAAAATTGATTGGCGGTTATAGATCTATCGCTGCGTGGAGGGCAACGATGCTGCGTGGGACAGCATTCTGGAGCAACTTCAAAGCCGTACCCAGGAAGATCTCAAGGATGAGCAATGCCAGGACCTCTTGCTATTCCATGATTTACACGTCATTGACGACAAATCTCTTTAGTAAGACCTAACGACTTTAGACATGCCGATACTCTGTATGCTAATGACAAGTCATCAGCGGGGCATCGGTTGATGAAGTCAGAGCCCATTTCCAAGCTTGGGTGCCCAAAAACCTAGAAGCTAGGCTTCGTCCATGCACCAAGTGTACCATTTCCGACGTAGACTACCTAAGCGTAGATATCACACCTAGATACAAATACTGTCTCGTCGTAGACGAGATATGTCTGGAGTCAGTGGAACATACGGAAGGTCTAGGGCCTGTGGTCAAGCTGGTCTGCCGAGACTGGGAGTGCCCTTGGAGTCCTGAGGAAAAGCTTCAGGGGGTGCAACCGCCGTTCCATGACAGGATCACTGAGTATTACGACGAAGATGTAGGCTGGATGTACATGCCTCTTCTATTTTATATGGATAAATACGATAGCTTCCACGACCGGTGCTGGGATGACATGTATGTAAGACCACCGTTCATAACTGGGACCGAGGATGAGACCGATATGGTGGGCCATTGGAGGTCTCTGAAACTTGATTCTGAAGTTGAATTACACAATTAAAAAATGGAGACTCTGTATACATGTCTCACATCCCGAGCGCAAAGCCTCGCAATCCATCTACAATCGCAAATTTCGTGGTTGGGCCGGAACATATGTTTGCGGGGTAAATTGTCATATTCTCGATTCTTTAATCAACACTTGACATTATAAAAACTGCCAACCTACTTTTTACACTAAAAGCAATATAAATATGCTTCCTACTTTTGTCGGAAACTTTACTGCCAAACATGAACTGCAGCTTGTAGAGGAAATAATGATTTCATTACTCGGAAAATCTATGTCTACACATCTACAAAGCAGCCCCCCTCAATCCGAGATATCATCCAACGGATTCGGTACCACCGGGCCATGGTACGGCCTCTTAGGCCTATTATCATACTCTTCTAGAATCCTCTTCCCGTGAACCACACTCCACTCCCTCAAAGCCTTCCTGCATTCCTCCTTCTGGAAATTCGCACTCCCCCAGCCATGATCCTTGAATATCTTCCGAAGCTCCTATAATACCTATTAGCATATTCCCTCGTGTAAATTTATTATGAAGACGAGTAAAAACTAACCGCTGGTTCCTTCGAAGCCACGCCCAGCTTCGCCTGGCTGAAAATCTCACCGCTCTGCCCACCGCCCTTATCCTGGACCGGCATCCACTCAAAGGACTTATACTTCCCCTCCCAGTCCGTGAAGAATTCCTTGACAGGCGTAGCGGGGAAGTGTTTCCAAACTAGCCCTGCATCCCGGTCTTCTTGCGGGCATTTAACAGCAGAGCTTCTCCCGCCCAGTAGCGAGAAATCTCTAATTGTGCCTATTCCGCGTGTCAAAAATTAAAATCAGATCATATGACAAAGTAGAAGAGGAACGCCCGCCTACCAGCTTCAGTGTCAAGAAGCAGCCACGCTCCATACATCCACCCATCCGTCAACGCCACAACATGCGCATCCAATTTCTGCCCATGCGGCTCAAGCCTCCCCTCCCACAACGCCTCATGCGCCGCCCCCTCCCCCAATCCTTCCAGCTTACAAGCCGCCATGTACACCTCCCCCTCCGCGCCAGGGGCTCGCACATACGTAAGCGGCTTCGTGTCGTCATACCCGAGGCGCCACTCGCGGCCCGCATCAACACGCACATACGGCAGGTGTCGCAGCACATCAACGACCAGGTCCGTCTTGCCCAGTTTGCGGAAGTCGGCGTCGGGCCAGCCCGAAGCGGGAGGGGTGAGGATGTCCGACGCGGGCAGGTAGGGGAAGGTGGAGAGGGTGGCGTAGAAGGAGGCGATTGGGGCGACTAGGGCGCGGACGCGGTCGGCTTGGGAGGAGCGCGTTATGCGCGGCATCGTTGCGGGTGGCTTGGCTTGGCTTGGCTTGGCTTGAGGTGTAATAAGTAAGTGGAAAAAGAGTCGACGGTTAAAATATTTGCGGTTATTGGGGCCGGTTTAATGAGGGGCAGCGGATGGGATTTGTCTAACTGCACGCGGATACAGCCACAACGAGATTCCCCATTTAATAATTATCTCCGTCTAAGTTACGTCTGTAGAATAATTTGCATGTGCGCACCTAGGAATATCAGCTTTGCTACGGACAAATGGACATGGCCACACTGAAGTGTAACTCTCTGTCTCATGTGAAAGCAGTCCAATTGGCATCTATAGCGTCCTATATCTATCAACATACGCTATTAAATAAATAAAAAACGCCCAACGCTAAAACGCCGTTAACCAAGCCATCATACACCATTCAGTTCTCATATCTAATAAGAAATGGCCTTCCCCCCGTCCCATCCCGACGCTCTAAAAACAAATATGCAAGTCGCTAAATATTAAACAGTTATTTGGAGGAGGAGGGAAGAGGGAAGGAACCAGACGCTTTCACATTCGATTCGACGCTGCCGCCTTGTGCAACTCCATTTGCCCTTTCCGCGCTTTCATGCCGATAGTGATAAAGACGACCCCGTTCCAAAAGCTGCGTAGCGAGCCCGTTGCGCCGACGGCGAGGGGAAGCGGATCTGATATATATGAAGGGTTGGTAAAGGAGGCGGCGCGGTTGGTGGTTGGCGCTACCCAGATTGCCAGCAGGACGATGAAGATCATCAGCGGCATGAGTACGTACTGTCGGAATAACAAAGCATTGCATGCTTTACAGTTCCAACCTACATTGTAGGATACAATTTCATGTCTAGCAGAGGTAGCGTACCAATTGGGTGTCCAGGATCCTTGATGTCCGAGATGAGCTGGCCCAGCCTGATTTTGCCATGGTACTCATCTGTTTCCGCTGGGAAGGACAGAAAGTCTGGCAGCAGGAAGAACGTTCGCTTCGTCATGTTTTACTGTAAATGTAAAGGAGGCGTAGTTATAGCCTACAAAAGAGAGGATCATTTGGATACTTATGCCGGTCCTCAGTATCAATTAGCCTCAGCAAGCGCTCGCGTAAAGGGAGGCTCTGTGTAGTACCTGGTTTACTGTGATTAATCCTACACGTTCTCAGTGAGAACTTCTCACCATACCCAACGTTTAGTAGGGATTAAAGCTTAGCCTTGATTCATTGCCTCTCCGCCCATACTCTTCTTAAATAGAACTCACATCTCCATAACCTTTCTACAGTTCTTAACCCACAACACTTTACAAACTCCCACATACGACCATAGACTCAAGAGAATTAGGCATCTTAATACTCTCAATCGTGGTAGTGGACATAGTCGATTGCGACATAGAGGAGGGTTGTGATTGGGTGGAATATTGGGTAAGAGGCGAGGCTGGGAGGACGAGGCTGAGGAGTCAAATGGTTGTACTGAGATAGCAAATGTGCTAGACAGGCAAATGCGCTCGTTATATGTCCCCTCATGTTATCCATCTCTTAAAGCTTATCTCGCTTTCGCTATTGTAGTACTGCCATACGGACATTAGCGAACCAATATCACCCTAGCGTCCATGGGAACCTGCTTTACATCAGCATGCGAAAGGGAACCGTTAGCTGCGTGGAGTGTCGGCAGCGCAAAGTGCGCTGTAATATGACAGCGAATGCAGAAGCATGTGGGAGATGTCTCATGCGTGGCTTGCGCTGCACCGACCAAGAGTCCGGTCTCTCGAAGGCGGAAATGGTGAGGAGGATGGAGAAGCTGCGGATGAAGCAAGTAGAGCTTCAAGACTTGATCTCCGAAGTGTTGCAAAAATTGCCTCCGAATGGAGGCCAAACTCGGGGGACAAAAGCTGAGATTGCTGCCGTCGATGCTCCGAAGCAGTTGCAGGCGGAATTGCCCCAACCTCGTCAGATTCCCAATGCTGCCACGCCTCCATCTGGAGATAGCGTCTGGGAACCCCTCGGCGGGTTTGATAGTGTTCCGCTACTGGGCCTCTTCAAGAATGATGCGTTGGGAGAGGAGCGCTGTGAAAGGAGTACCACTACTGAGTCCCTCTTCGACAGCGAAGAGCAGCGGGCTGTTGAAAGATGGAATTCGTTAGCAGAGCTGAAAGCAGCTGTTCCAAACACCCGCGACCTAAGTCTTCTGTTAGAATCCGGCCAGGCTGTCTGGCGAATATGGCAAAGGTCATTTCCGGGGATAGAAGAGGCAGATACAGGCCTCGATGGAGGTTACCACATACCCAGCCTTCAGGCGCATATATCTACCGTTGTGAAATCCAACGACCCCGTCGCCATTGCAAAGGTCCTATTGTGCTCTGCATTGAGTGCTCAGCAAATTGATCTAGGATCTGATATCACGGACTCACGCCTCTCTGCTTTGCCGAAGGAGCTTCAAAAGCGAACTTTATACCCAGTGGAGAAATTTTTGAGGGAAGACGAAAAGAGCGCATGTTCTTTAGAGGGCTTACAGTGCATTCTAACACAGACTAGGATCTACATTAATGAAGGGATGCCGCACAAAGCGTGGCTTGCTTTCCGGCGCGCCATCAGCTATGCACAGCTCCTTGGGTTGCATCGTCAGCAGGTGGGCTCCGAAGATGGCAAATCTCGCCAAAAATTGTCGCTTTGGATGCAGATGTGGCAAGGGGAGAGGTATTTGTCTCTCGTACTTGGACTTCCATCCTCGGCAGTAGAAAATCTAGAAGGCCTTCATGTACTTCAAAAAGAGGGCTCCAAGGTCCCGAGTGGGGAATATCTACTGCTTAAGCTGGGCGCTGTGTCTGGGAGAATGATTGACCGCGACCAACACCCAGCCAAGTCCGACTACGCTACAACTATACAGATCGATCAAGATTTAGAAGAGTGTAGGAATAGTGTGCCAAAATCCTGGTGGGAAACGCCGATAGGACCCAATCTGTCTCTTGCATCGGCGGCAGATATGTTATCTGCGAAGTTTGCGTATCAATTTCTACGAATACTGCTTCACCTCCCATTTATGCTTCAGTCAAAGACCAACCGGAGGTATGAATTCAGCAGGATAGCAGCGTTGGATGCATCACGGGAGATGATCAAATACTATCAGATCATGCGAGACGTCGATCGGCCTTTATTTAACATATGCTGCCTGGCTGATTTCCAAGCATTTACCGCGGCAATGGTGCTTACTCTCAATCTATTAGACCAGGCTGTGCCGTCAAATATTAACCCAGCATCACGCCAAACCCATGGAGACTGGGAGATTATTGTCGGCATCACGCAAGTCCTCAAGCGGGTTTCGAAAAGTAGCACTTCTAGTGTGGCAATACAGGCTACCAAGGTTTTGGAGGACCTGTACCATATCCGGTTCAACGACTCCGACCACGATAGTGAGGCATATCATGCGGTTATACCGTATTTTGGGAAGCTTACAATCAATATGAGAAATCCTTTCCAAGCTCCAGTGCTAGAGCAGATGCAAGTCGAGGACCAGGATATATTGACAGACATGTCTAACGCTGCTACAAACTTCAACTATCATCCTGATAACCAGAATATTTCTTTCGAGAGCTACTTGCCTCTTTCCGAATTTGCACCGCCTTGGCAGAATATAGAGAACGAATGGTTGGGCTCAACGACAGATTTTAGTCTGTGTGATGATTGGAGCACATTCCTCTGCAACGACGAATTAATTCCATTGAATGAAAGCTGACCAAGACATTTCTACGGATGATAGCAGGGCAACTGGCCTTCGTCCGACGAAATGTTAACACGGAGCGCTGTTGCGGCCACCCCATTGACGTTGTGGGGACGAATAGCGGACGAACAGGGGTTCAACCGCAATTCGTCCGCGTTCGCATTATGGCTTAAAAGGCAGAAGAACATATCATTTTACACTCCTTTTACTTATCAACTTGCCTGATTTAATAGGAGAGCTAATTGAATGCAAGCTGAGGCACACGTTTTACAAAAAGAAAGATCGCCAAACCCCAACGATGAAGTCCAATCTCCTTCCATTCATCACTGAGAAATGGGCGGGAGTGCCACAACCGACCGCCAGATTTGACGGAAAGACTGTTATTGTCACAGGCGCCAATTCCGGTTTAGGATACGAAGCTGCCCTTAAATTCGTTGCGCTTGGTGCCGCCAAGGTTATCCTCGGCGTTCGAATCAAAAGGATCCCTTGCCTGTCGACAGATAGAGGAGCAGACACAACGAAAGGGCATAGTAGACGCCTGGGAACTCGACATGGGTCGCTATTCCAGTATACAACAGTTTGCCAGCCGGGCGAGCGCCGAATTACAACGACTGGACGTCGCCATACTCAACGCGGGCGTCGCTTCCAAGGAATTCACCATCGGTCATGAGGGGTGGCAATCCACGTTGCAGGTCAACGTCCTCGGCACGGCGCTGCTGGCTTTACTGCTACTGCCTAAGCTGAAATTATCCAAGACGTCTGCCGATACCTCGCGTTTGGTCATCGTAACCTCGGAAGCCCACAGGTGGGTAGAGCGTACCGACATCCCCGACACAGCGCCATACGGCGGCAGCATTCTCCAGGCCCTCAATGCCCGACCCGCCGATAACGCTACCTGGAATGGCCTGCACCAGCTGGCGAAGTCGAAGTTGCTCGCCATGTATGTGGCCCGGTCGGTTGCGGCACTGGCTACACAGCCCAGCGGGGAAATAGACGTCGTCGTCTCGACTGTGTGCCCTGGAGCCTGCAAATCAGAACTCGCGCGAGACTTCCAGGTTGGGTTTGTCGCTGCTGCTGGGGTTCGCGTCTACGGTGCGGTTTTTAGCAAGTCTGCGGAGGAGGGTGCGAGGGTGTACGTCTCGGTGGCGGCGTTGGGGTTGGAATCCCATGGGGGTTATTACAAGATCACAGCCTTGGCGACGTAAGTCATATTCTTTATACTTTAACGGCTTTTTTTATGGAATCTAATCACCTGTGTAATAGGCCTGGAGAGCTCGTAACTAGTAACGATGGGGTCGAGATGCAGGAGAATGTATGGAGTGAGGTAGTGGAGGAACTCCGCGCCAAGGTGCCAGAAGTAGAAGAAGTGTCAAGATGTCTATAAGTGGTAAACGTAGTGGGGGTCGTTTAGGAGGCGATACCGTGGTGATGGCCGAGGTCCCCGGCGTAGGGTAGATGTATAAGAGGGATGTAGTAGTAGGGCTAGTGACTTAGGGTGATGGAGGGGTGAAGGGGAGGAAGGAGGAGGTTCCGGCGTCAGAGGAGGAGGTCGTTGTGATGTAGACTTTAGAGTTAGGGGATTCAGTAGCCATCTCAGGTGATTTTATTCGTCTGATTTAGCCGTGGATTATTGTGATGTTGCTGCTATGAAATAATGAGGGGGGAAGGCTATAATCTATATTCCTCGAGTACGAAGTAATGCTCTGGTGCTTTGCTCACCTAGTATATAACCCCCAACATACAGACAACTTCCACATACGACCATAGACTCAAGAGAATTGGGCATCCCGTCCCCGTCCGCTCTGCCATACACCATAGACTCAAGAGAATTGGGCATCCCGTCCGCTCTGCCATACACAAGCTTGAGATCGGTGGATTAGTAGTTGGGTGGGTGACCACCAGCGAATACCCACTGTTGTATGTTTTTTTTTGCCGTTTTTTTATATATAATTTTAGCCTCCTGAAGTTGAAATGATGGCGGGGAAGGAGCGGGAGGATAGAGAGGGTGTAGGTGGACGGGTTGATCCGGGGGGAGCCGGACTGGACAGGACTTGGTAAGTGCTCGTGTGTGTGTTTCCGGGTCGCGGAAAGGGAGGGAGTGAAAGGGGGAGAGGGAAGGGGATGGAGAAGCACAGGCAAAAGCACATGATGGAGGGCATATGCGAGTGTGCTCGTGTGTGCTGTGTGTGGCAGCAAGGGGAGGAAAGTTGGACGGGTCGGAAGCTATTTTAGGATTAGGCAGGTAGTAGGGAAGTTGTGATGGCAGCGGGATGATGTTGGGATTATGTGTGATTGTGATTGTGGCTGAGAGCTGGGATAATGACAGGGTGATGTTTCGTTCCGTCCCAGTCGTGCTTGCATACACACATTTCGCATCATGGCACAGATTGTGTAGTAGAGAAGAAGAGTACCACGGCGACTCTCGCTACTCTACCCCGCAATCAGCTAAAAGTGATCGTCGAGATTGCGACAGACCGTGTACAGTGCGTGATAAGTTGGTACTCGGTGAATACCGCTGGGTGTGGTGGGAGGGGAGGTACTGTGACTGTACTGCGCTGTACATACTATGGTAGTGGCTGTATAGTACGTAGACTGCCATGCACGTAAGCTTGGCTTGGCTGAAGGGCTCCTCTGTTGAGTGATATATCAATCACTTATCAGTTTAATCAACCATGCTCAACTAGTCCATCAACGGTCAAATTGACGGGATAGACAAACAGGAAGGTGAAGGCAGGTAGGAATGTAACGAGCCGTTTAATAGCAGCCGCTATTATTGCGCCTCCGTATCTGCACCACCACCAAACGAGCCACCGGCCACCACCACCACACCGGACGCCGCAACCCTCCCCTCCCCAAATATCACGCACATCCGCCCCCGCCGAGACGCCGCCGAGATGATGTGAGACTCCCCCCTCGCCCTCCCACCACACACCGGCATTTCCGACCGGCCTGGGCAGCGCTAGAAATAGACACCACCATGCTCTTTTTCACCCGACAGACGGAGAGGACGCACGCCGAGGTGGCTTGGGGGGGGAGGGGAGATTAGATTGGCGCACGCGGCTGCATGGGGAAGGGGAGGGGGGGGTCAATATTGACGTAGCCATGGCTGGGAGAGGGACGCCGGACATGGGTTGTGTGGTGGAGTTGGTGGTGGGAAGGGAAGGTCGCGGTCGCCTCCCGGCACAAGAGGGTAGGAGGTGGCGGGTTTGTCGGAGTTGGGTGTCTCGTCTGCCGTGTTTTGGGGGCTGTTGTGTTTCTGCTCTGGCGCGTTTCTTGTTGTGGCGTTAAGCTGCTGTGAGGGCTGTGACGTGAGTTACAATTTATATCAGCGCGCGTCCGGGCACACGCGCTGTGGTGACGACGAGGACGCCTTTTCTGGCGATTGCGATTGCGATTGCGATTCTCACTCTCTCGACCCCGGCATGTACCGCTGCACGGCAACGATAATATGGACGACGGGGACGGGGTTTGGGAAGTAGTGGCTGTGTATCTCGATGCCGGCAGATACACGGGCCAAGCAGGAGTGAGTGCGGTGTGTGGGTGGTAGAGTGTGGATGGAGGGTACGGCGGGTGGTACGGCCAAGGGGGGCGAGGAGTGGGTCGCGTTACGGTTGTGTGTAGTGGACTAATAGTGTACTATTGTCTGGTTGTGGCATGGTGTGGTACGGTATGGTACATCGTGGCGACTTGCATGAGACGGGGCATCTCCGAGGAATGCGAGGGGAGGGAGGAAGGGAAGGATGGGAAGGAAGGTACTGGGAGGGTAGAGGGGGAGTATGTGGAATGTTGGGTGGTTTGTTGGGTGGTATGCGCGTGTGGTCAGAATGCGTGTTTGGTGAGTATGCGTGTTTGGTGTGGACGTACAGAGAAGACAGAGAGGAAGAGGGAAGAGGGAGGGAGAGGGAGGGAGAGGAAGGGAAGAGGGTGCACAGGGAGTAGAGGGGGAGCACAGAGGGTACTTGCGGCATGCTGACAGAGCGTGGTGATGGGGAAGTATCTGCCATGACTGTGCTGTGGTTTGCTGTGGTGTGCTGTGGTGTGCTGTGGTATGTGAGAGAGTGCAGTGCAGAGTGATTTTGATAGAGAGGAGTGAATCGATGAAGGCCGGCCAGCTAACCTTTCTCCTTGTATTGTACAGTATCGTACTGTATCGTACTGTAGCGTACCGTACTTGTGGCCGCTGTCCCTGGTTGAGTTACTGCTTTACTGTAAATACTCTACTATGGTTGTCTGTGGTTGACTGTTAAACTGTTAACTGTGACTCTAGTATGGGTGACCGTGGTTGACTATGTTGATCTTGTCTAGATGTACCGCACAGTACAACCCAGTACGGCGCAGTACTTGGGCACATGCCGCACTAGCGCCCGCACCGCCTGTTTTGGGGAATTTTTCGCGTTTCTTCGCTCCATCAAGAGTCCACTTGGGTGTTCTTGGCTGTCCATGGCTGTCCAGAGTGCCTATCGAGTTCCCACCGTGCCAATCCAGTGCCCACCGAGTGTCCACCGGCTGCCCACTGACTGCCCATCAACAGCGTCCGCCGTGTTAATCGCCGGCGGTCCATCGAGGGAGAGGCACCATAACCGCTTGTCGCTTGCCGCCTCTATCTCCCCCTCTATCTCCCTCCCTCCCTCTAATCCTTGTACCTCTACCTCCTCAACCCTCCGCCAACCCTGCATTCTTCGTGCTACCCGTTCCTCCTAACATGTACCCCCCGTACCTCCGTACTTCCGTACTCCGTCTTCCCACTCATCCGCCCTTCCACCCTTTCCCCCCAGCCCAAATCCATTTTCCGCACTAATCCCAATTCTTACTACCTTCCTTATTTTAGTACTCCTTCTACACTCTACCTTTCTTTGACCTTGCTCATACTTACATCCCCCCCCATCCCATACAATACAATACAATACTTGTCCCCATCAACGATCCATCAAATCCAATCCAATCCATCAACAATCCACCCAGCCACGGATTAATTCATCTTTGTTCCATCATACTTCTAAGCTTGCATCAAAGCTCTTCCCGATTCCCGTTCTATACTCGACACAGTTACAGTATACAAACACAAAAAACAAACAGGCATACGCGCAGGACATACAGGCATCTGCATTCACCACCGAATACAGAATACACCACACTACACCAGATACACACACCACACACACACAATACAGGCCCTGAGTTCCTGTACTCCCCCTCCGACACGGTACCACCTGATCCACCCAAACTATACTACCAGTATACCTTCCTCCTGCAACTCTGCATCTCTACATCTCTACTTCCTCTTACTACTTTCTACTTTCTACTTCTACACTCCTACCTACTATACAACTATACACCACCACCACACTCTAACACGACCTTTACAACTCACACCTTGTCACTCAACCACCGCCACGCGCCAAAGTGACCTTTGGCCTCTTTTCACCTTTATAACCGGTCAAGTACCTCCCTTCAACCTTTAACAATCGTACGTGCCCTTCTTTATCTATTCTGTGCGGACTTCAGCTTCCAAAACCCCTCCCCCCCCCCCCACGCTGTACCTCCCCGTCACTGCAGTCGCGTCGCTCTTTTGCCATACAAAAGAAGTCGACGCAGGCTTTCAGCTTCAAGTCACAGAGCCCGCGTCACAATTGACTCGGCGAGACTGTCGCGTTTGACAAACGTCAAACTCTTCCTTCTTTCAAACTCGGATGGTAACAGAAACAATAGAGAGATATGAGCAACATCGGCTTGGCTCTGCCGAATAACGCATCCCAAAAACATCGTCAACACGAAGTTGTAAGTACCACCCGTACCTTCCCTCCTCCCCCTCCCCCATTGAACCTCACCTATGGCCTGGTACCTTTGTACCTCGCCATATGGTAGATGGTATATGGGATCTACTATTTGGTATTCAATGTACTTACGCGGTGTGTTTGTGTATAGACTCAACCAAACCTCTCGCGCCAGACACCGACGCGTCCTCACCGCACGTCCGGTATACCTCAACACGCCTACCCGATACTCCCCCAATACACCGCCGTGCCGGACGCCTACAGTCACTCGATGTCGAAGCGTATGGACTTTGACCCGACGGGTCAGATGGGCTACCCGCAGCCGCAGGGCATGGGCAACCCATACCAACACCAGCAGCAGCAGCAACAACAGCAGCAACAACAAGTCCAGCAGCAGCAGCAGCTCCTCCCCCCGCCCGAGCACCTGTCCGCCTCGGCCGCCCGCAAGCGCCGCCTCCAGGCCCCGCTCATCCCGCCGCAGCAGAGCCCCAACATGCCCCTCCAGCCCCCGCCCACCGCCGTGATGGAGGAGCAGTCGCCCATGAACGCAGCCACTGCGCCCATGCAGCCCCCAGCCAAGAAGAGCCGCACCAACACCCCCTGGACCGCCGCCGAGGAGCAGCGCCTCAAGAACATGCGTGAGGCGGGCAACAGCTGGGCTGAGATTGCAAAGGTAGGGAATCCTGCGTGTTGGGCGAGCCATTGGCGGTTTCCATGATATATGTGGCTGACTCCGTTTCACAGACTTTCCCCAGCCGGACAGAGGGCAGTGTCAAGAAGCATTGGTACAAGGTTTGTCCTCCCCCGTTTGCCCTGCACGCTCCCGGGAGCGTGTGTTTTATAGAAGCCCAAGACTGACGTCGTCACAGGACATGCATTATGCGGAGTTTGCCGAGGATGAGGTAGATGGCCATACCCCCGCATCCCCACGTAACCCTGGCGCTGACTTAATAGCAGAGCGCGGCGCTATTGAACGCCATCAAGGAGTACGAGACCAACAAGTGGAAGGTCATCGGACAGAAGGTCGGGAAGCCCGCAAAGGTATGTTTATATTCGTCTGTGGCTATGTCACTGGATCCCTCCCAACCAATTTCCCCGCATCACGCCCTGAGAGTAGCAGAATCTAACATCCCACCCAGGCATGCGAGCAATATGCCAAGGAGCACTTCGGGAACAAGACATAGTTGCCCCATCGTCGAGCACTATATATACACACGCCTCACCCTCGCCCTCCAAAACCACGCCCTTTTTCATTCCCGCGTGTCAAAGGACCATCCCGTTGTAATCAACCGTTTATTTCCTTTTTTTTGTTATCGACCACTCGACAAACACGTCAACTTTTACTCGGAAATGTTATTCTCGGCGCCGGAAATTTCTATTGTTCCATTGTTCTATTTTTTTTTTCCCACCCCTTTTTTTCTTATTTTTGAGGGACGACTTTGCAAAAATTGGGAGGGGTTGGGTTTGGGGAGGAATGGGAGGGAGGGAGGTCTTTTTGTTTTTACTGTTTTCGTTTTCATTGGTGCGGCTGTTAAGCTGGGAGGGATGGAATGGAATGGAGAGGTTGAAGATGGAAAGGGAGGGGGTTCTTTATGCTTTGTTCAAACGATTTGAGTTCGTAGGGTGATTAGGGATAGGGCGGAATAGGGGAATGAGGAATTGTGATGTGGGAAATGCCAAATGCCAAATGGGAGGATTTTGAGAAAAGACCTTTTTCTTCTTTTGAACCTTCTGTGTGCATACTTTTTTATGAAGTGTTTTTTTGATGATGATTTGGCAGTGACCTGAACTTTCCTGTTGGGAAGGTGGAGGTAGTGGATTTTTTGACGATGTGACTTTATTTTATTTTTCCTTCGATTTATTTTGGGGTGAATTTAATTTTTTGGTAGTTGGACTCTATTTATTATTTAGGTTTTTATTTTTATGTGTGCCGTCTATTTTTAGCCTCATGAAGGAATTGATAGGTGGAGGACCTTCCAAGGAAAGGATAGAGGATAGGATGGTGGGTGAATGGGATGGAAGTGGTGGATGCCAAAGGAGGAATTTGTTGTGTGGGAAGGGGAAAAAGAGAGGTGATGCTGGAGAAGTTGCCGCAGTGCTGGATTGACTGGATTGACTGGATTGATAAGATGGATGTAGGCCTTAAAATGAACGAACGAATGAAATGGCGTGGATTGCAACTCTTCGTGCTCTACGTGATGGCGTTGTGGTTGTGTGTTGTGAGGCTATAGATATGAACCCGTGACGGTACTGCGAGGTGACGTCCCATGTATACCACGTATGTACCTTCTTGGCCGTTTGAGGCTGCTCGAAGCTTTTTTGGTTGGAGGGGATGATGCAAGGGGGGAGGCGGGGATGAGGGTGTACGTGTGGATGGGGATTGGAAGTCAAAACGTCGAAGGGGAGGGGGGGGGTTTTATACTTTGTCGAAAGAAGGGATGGGAGAAATTAAAGTTTTTGGGGAAGGCGCTATGAAGGGTTGTCACGTTCGCTCCTTCCGAAGGGTTGTGGCATTCGCTCCTTCCTTCCATAAGAAGTGACGTGAAGTCCTGTCTGTCTGTAGAGCTTGGACGTCGACAGTTGAAGTTGGAGATTAAACGTCAAAGCAAGGTGGTCGTTGATGGCGGGGTACACCCATCCCCATAGAGGGGTTCCATCCCTCGATCCCCCTCTCCCCTCAATACATCCCCAAGCTCTCCCAAAGCTATCAGAGCTCGGACATCGTCGATCAACCGCAAGTACACCACCCGCGTAGCCTTCCCCCAGAGTACCACCACTACTGCCGCTGTATCGTGCCCTGCGCTTCCCCCCTCCGAGTAACTCCCCAGTACCTCGCGCCCACTAGCCTTGTACCGCCGCTGTAACGCAGAGTACATGGCTACTAACGACCCAGGCACTAGCCGCCGATTGTAGGTACAGGTGTACAGCGCTGTACCTTTGGCGACGGCGCGCGACGCACAAGCGCTGCGATGGTACGGTTTGGGGGGTGTACGTACTGCGATGGGGGGGAGGTACTGCGCTGTACTTGAGAGGGGATTGTATTGGATTGTTTGTACCGTACCTCAACTCTCCCCGTGGGGCGGCGGGCGCGGCGCGAGGCGGCCAGGGACGAGGAGGATGGCGGGTGGGTGGAGGGACTGGGTAATTTAACTTCCTGTTGTGAGGATGCAGTTGCAGTGTAGCGCAGTGTGCGTGCATGATGTCTGTCTGTCTGTCTCTTCTGCCTCTCCTGTCTCTCCTCGCTGGGTCGTATGATGGCAAGTCAGCAAGTTAGTTGGGAGCACAGAGACAAACGAGGGACTGTGGATGATCAAGCCCTTAGCCCTGTGGAACTACACACTTTTTGCAAACACAACCCACAGCCCGACGACCCTGCCTTGGGAATACTGGGCGTGCTGGGCGTGTTGCAGGGCGATGACTTGCAGATAGTGTATGTACGTGTAAGCTGTTGTGCAGGTCAGCGCGGTGTCATTGTTTGTCGTCGGTGTCCTATAGCATCTTGTCGTGCCTTGTTGCGCTTTACTTGTCTTGTCTCCTACTCTACTTTATTGGTGCTTGTACTCTCCCAGAGTGCGGAGTGTGCAGCAAGTTACTCGTACCTCGTACCAGTCCCGTGCGCAACTAGGTGTCGTGACTTTGGTATTTGGGTCGTGACTTGGGCCTAGCCTCGTACTGTGCAATGACCACCTCGTATCCGCTACATTACCCATTACCCATTTATTACCTTCCCTTCCCTCGGAAACGGGCGGCCGCTCGCTGTCATTTTTAGGGCGTGAGACGGGGCGGAGACGGCGTGCTGGTTGGGCGCTTTGGCTGTCGAAATGTCGTCGATGTGGGGTGTTTGGGGTAAAGGGACCCATTAGTCCTGTTAGTCCTGTTAGTATGGACGCGCTAGAGCGTGTATTATGTTTAGTGAGGAAGGAGAGGGGGAGATGGGGGCCGGACATGGGGAAGGGGATATGGGGATCATCATCGTCGGGATTTTTTTGTGTTTATCGTGGTACGGAGCACAGCACTGTAAAAAGTGCAAAGGTAAGGGGAATGGGAAGGGGAAAGTGAGCAGTTACACACGCGATGGGGGAAGATGGCATTCTTCGTAAGGCAGAATTGGGAATGTGAGATGAGA
Organism: Pseudogymnoascus sp. VKM F-4518 (FW-2643); assembly: GCA_000750925.1. Taxonomy (NCBI): domain Eukaryota; kingdom Fungi; phylum Ascomycota; class Leotiomycetes; order Thelebolales; family Thelebolaceae; genus Pseudogymnoascus; species Pseudogymnoascus sp. VKM F-4518 (FW-2643). Next base: position 2,231 of record JPKC01002386.1, on the reverse strand, counting down.
AGTAGAATGTACACCTCAAGCCAGCCTACAGGAAGGCGCAGCCGGCGTATTGAATACCAACCCCCCCCCCCAAAGCCTTTCTCACCGCACCGCAAATTACTGTTCTCGTACTACTATTACTGCTACTACTGGTGCATCCCGTCGCGTGCACGGATACCCACCATTCCAGTGCGCCTTCCACTTTCAAATCCCACCTCCACCTCCACCCCAACTCTCTCTTCTCCTCTCCTCTCCTCCTTCTCTCACCACAACACCGACGACGACGATAATTCTCCCCGGCATCGTCGCGCGCGTCTCTCGTTTTTATATACTAATCTGCCAATACACTCGTTTGTGGCTCAACACTCGTTAGCGCCTTGTCCGTTTTATACGCCTTAATTTTTGGATTTCCGTGAGAGAAGAGAGCTGTAAAAAGAGCAGGGATAAGGAATAAGAAGAAGAGAGAAAGGAATTGGATTATAGTTGCGAAGGCCGACGACCAAGACGCGAAAACGCGAACGCTACATTTATACGCAGGGATCTCGCGTCTTGAAGCAGTTTGGGGGTTCAGATATATCAAGGGACTCCGTTTGTAGCTGGACGTGTCTGAGGACGTGTTTTTGACGACGGATAAATTGGGCTTCGGAATTCGATTTTGCGAAGGACGAAGCAACACTTCCTTTCTCGTACATATATATACACTAATCACTACGTGCGGAACCATACGACATACATCATGGTCCGCTCTACACTCCTCCTTGCCGGCTTCGCGGCTATCGCTGCGGTGCACGCTGTCACGAAGTGCGATCTGGATAATCACTGCCCCGAATCCCAGCCCTGTTGCTCCCGTGAGTATTATTATTCCCCGAATAATTCGGCATGACTGACCATTCGCAGAATACGGCGAGTGCGGCAAGGGCGCATACTGCCTCGGCGGCTGCGACCCTCTCTCCTCCTTCGGCCTCGACTCGTGCGTGCCGGCGCCCGTGTGCCAGGACAAGACGTACACATTCAAGGATATGACTGGTATCACCTCGAAAACCAAGTACCTGGGCGACCCGTCCAAGACGGACTGGGTCGCGGATGGGAACGCTGTGCCGTACAAGAACTCGCTGCTGCTGACGATGGCGCCGAGCACGGTGGGCACGGTGCTCGCGACGTCGCGGTATATGTGGTACGGGAATGTGAAGGCCAGGTTTAAGACGGGTAGGGGAAAGGGTGTGGTCACGGCGTTCATTCTGCTGTCGGATGTCAAGGACGAGATTGATTATGAGTATGTTGGTGTCGACCTCAAGACGGCGCAGACAAATTATTACTACCAGGGTATCACAAACTGTAAGTCTCCTTCGACATATCCCTCCATATTCAATCCTAATCCTAACGCCCACCAGACAAAGAAGGAGGCAACATCTCCCTCTCCAACACCTTCAACAACTACCATGACTACGAGATCCGCTGGACGCCCGACTCCATCACCTGGCTCGTCGACGGCCAAGTCGGCCGCACCAAGCTCCGCAAGGACACCTGGAACTCAACCTCCAACCAATGGGCCTTCCCCCAAACCCCCGCGCGCGTGCAAATCTCCATCTGGCCCGGCGGCCTCGCCTCCAACGCCCAAGGCACCATTGACTGGGCCGGCGGCGTGATCGACTGGGCGGGCCCCGACATCCAAGCTAATGGATACTACTACGCGCAGTTCGAGAGCGTGAGCATCGAGTGCTTCAACGCCGACAACGCGCCCGGCACCAATAAGGGGACTTCATACACCTACAACAACAAGGCGGGCACCAACGACACCGTCGTCGACGGCGACAAGCCCACCGTCCTCAAATCCCTCCTCGGCACCGGCACAGACATGAACGCCAACTACGCCAATGCGGGAACCAGCGCCGACCCGTCCGCGAGCTCGGGCGTGGCAGTCATCCCGGGCCTGAATGGCGCGGGGCCGGGAACCGACGGACACCCCGATGAGAACGGCTCGACGACGTCGAATGGTGATGGGTCCGGGTCGGAGACTGTGTCGAGCGGCGCGGAGAGCACGGAGACGGGCTTTTCCCAGGGGCTGGAGCAGGCTGTGAATCCGAGTGGTGCGGCTGGGGGGCCGGCGTGGAGTGTGCTCTCTGCGCTGGTGGTGGGGTGTGCGGTTGTTGGGGTGGGGATGCTGTGAGGTGTTTGTGTTTGATGAGAGAGAAAGATAGGGAGGGGGGTTGCAAAGTATGTTTTTTGGGGGAGGGAGTATGTGAATAATGGGA
>JPKC01002385.1:0-64682 GCA_000750925.1 Pseudogymnoascus sp. VKM F-4518 (FW-2643) | reverse complement strand
ATGTGCTGCCGCATTGCAGTTCTAGGTGTTGCTGGGAGGCTGGTGAAGAGTGTGTTTCCAAGGTGCTGGTGGTTGATGTTCGATATTGGTGTTGAGAGATTGCTTTGTTTGGATTGGGGAATCGATGGTGTGGGCACACGCAAACTTCCCAATAGTCGGTTCAGCCACAAAACAGCGACTACGTTTTCCAGTTGTAAATAAATAGAAGGATTAAAGGTGATCGACGAAACTGGCAGTAGTTCGGAACATGCGCACACAGTTCAGTTCAAGCATAAATATTTGAGAGGAATGGTGCCAAGGCTGATGTCGAATGTCTAAATGTTACTTATTAGACTGCTAATACAAGGGCTAGCTCATTAAGATGGTAACAATATCCTGTAACAACTCCATATAGGCAGGCCTAAGGTACTAACATTGTGTCCTTATGCTCCCCAAACAAGTTTATTCTGTTTCAAACACAATTGCGGAACGGAACGTAGGTCTCCCATTTATCAAGCACTTAAGTACTCTAGTCGTGTGGTCCCCGCCTGTGTCACCCAGTCGGGCCTAACCTTTCCCGAACGATCTCGAAAAAAGCTCCAGCATCTTCAATTCCTGGCAACTTGGGCCCCCAGTCCACGCGCCATTGCCACACCGGAAAACGCGAATATGGCGCACTTAATACGACGGCGAGCACTGGGTTTAGCTCTTCAGTCTCCTTTCTTACAGACTCGAACCTTTAGTCATGGCCTTCGTCGCGGCGCCTTCAACAACAGAGAGCAGGCACAGCAGCCTAGGGTTCCTTCGGAACGCAGTATACGCATTGCCTCCAAAGAGATGAGCCAAATGACGTCCGATTTTGGCTTGCTGCCAGGTATGCCCCGGATTTTGCGACTGTCTTGCTATAACAAAGTTTCTTACTGATATGCCTCCCAATAGACACCATCGTCGCCCCATCGAGTGCCAACCGCCCCTCCCTGTTCACGTCCCCAAACGCTCTCGCCAAGTTACAATGGGCACGCTTGAAGCGCAAAGCCTCTGACCTTCTTGTAATGACCATATATCGATTTTCCAACCGGAAACATGGCCTCAAAATCCATTTTCGGAAAACCGCACCAACGGCTGTCGCGCTACACCAGCAGATGTATACTGCCTTCGCCGCCGGCAACATTGAACTACTAAAGAAGATAACGTGTGAAGGCCTCTATGACTCTTTCGCATCGCGTATCCACACACGGCCTCGCGGCGAGCGGTGGGAGTGGGAAGTGATAAAGTACACGAGCAGGCCACGAGTAATGAGTAACCGCGCCGCGACTCTGCCATTCGACGATGCTGGGGTTCGGCAGGCCGTGGTGCGTATCTGCAGCAGACAGAGGCTAAGCCGGTATAAAGCGGATGGGAGCCTGGTGACGGGCACCGGCGAAGAGAGAGACGTCATGGAATATGTGGTAATCCAGAGAATGCTGTGGGAGGGGAAGGAGAACGACTGGATGGTTTGGGGAACGACAGAGGAAACCACCTTAGAAGCTATTGAGGAAGCTAAAAAGAAGGCGCTGGAGTGAAGACATCAAAAATAGGGAAGAGCAGGGTTTGTAGGATATTAGCATGCCAACGGCAGTGTATAGGTGCAATGTATAGAAACAATGTATGAACAAGAACTGAATAGAAAACTCTTTGGACTAATATCATGTTGAAGCAGCCTCGTGAATCACGAATACATTCACAACAAAGGTCTTCGCTGCACAAGGTTCTTCGTGTGATGTTACAGTAAGTCCCGGTACTATGAAACCTTAAATGCTACCCATCCCAACAGGAATGGATACTTCGCAACAGGATCTTCACTTATCGTTTTAATTGGTTTCATGCACGATGAATGTGGTAATATATATAGTAATAGTTTAGTATGATATATAATAGCTAATACCTTCCCTTTATTAGACTGTCCCTCATCGAGTTTCCATTGGAAGCATTTCCAGATAATCGCCAAACACATAATACCCCTCGCATTATGACCAAGGGCGCAACTCATAAACTTATTATGATCTTAGCAGCTCTAGAAGAACTTCCCTTTCGGGTGTGACGTGATAACTTCCGCCTCATCAGCGGCCGTAATGTCGCCACTGTCGGTATATTCATTGGCGTCCACAATCCGCGGACGAGTGAGGTAGTCTGGCTTGTCGAGGGAATCAAAGCGTTGTCCTTTTATCTTCGCAATAAGCCACTGAAAGCCCAGTCTAACGACCAGTGCACCAAAGCCCCAAAGGAGCCCTCCAAAAGGAGCAGCGACAAAAGCACCGAACACACTCCAGTCATTGGCGTATAGTCCGCCTTCAAGCAATATCAATTTTGCGCCATCAAGAGCATTTCCGAAGTAGATTGTTCCGAAGATGAATACTGTCAGAATTCCGCCAAGACCGCCAATTACAACCTCGAAGCCGCGCCACCAATAGAAGCGATCGCTAAGACCAATAACCAACACAGGAATGATCGAGGCAGAAACAAGGTCGGAGATCAGGTAGATCTGTAGGATCGACGGCGCCTTGAGAGCAATCACAACGACAGGAAATATAAGCGCCACTATCCCAGCTCGAATAACCCAGATGTTGAGTTTGTTCCTGAACAGATCATTTGAAGCCGTAGAAACCATGGCTGACTGGAAGGAGTCGAACGCGGCTGTAGAAAGCGTAACAGTCATGACGAGGACAATTCCGACAACCCAGCTGGGTAGCGTTTCGAGAAGGAGGAAGAAGGCGATGGAACCGTCTTCGCCAGGTGCTAATGCCCCTGTCCAGACGGCGAGCAGACCCGTTACACCAACGAGCGTCAGTATGACAAGCACTATAGCCGACGCGCATGAGACCCCAATGAAGAGGTCTTTATCAGTTCGAGAGGCGAAAGTGCGGATCCAAAAGTTGGAAAGAAAGAAGTCATTTGTGAGAACAGCGACTGGAAGGATATACAGTAGTTGCCAGCCTAGGAGAGTGGCATTGAGTAGACCGGAAGACTCAACTAGGCTGCGATCCACATTCGTCTTGACGCCGATGGTTATAGTAGCAACAGCAACCAGAAAGAAGACCATGACTGCTTGGATATTGTCGGTTATAAATGAAATCTTGAAGCCACCGAGAGCTACGACAATCAGCAAAAGAGCATGAACTGGCAAAGATGACTTACAGGTATATATCGTCGTTACGACGGCTTGCACGATGATTGCTGGCAGGCCATCCATTCCTGTCAAAGCACCAACGATTTGCTGCATCGCCGAGAGCTCTGCTACCATATACAGAAACATTGTGACCAGCGTGAAAAAGCTGAGAAACATAGCTGTTACAATACCATATCTTTGTCTTGTCCATTCTGTGAGAATAAAGCCTTCGGGGCATTTATTTCTAATAATTGGGCCAAGGACTGCAAATATCATAAGAGGGGCTGCTGAACTAATGGCATAGACGATAACGCCTTGCACGCCAGTAAGAGCAGCTAGTTGCGGGTATGAAAACAGAATACCGGAACCCAGAGCTGTTCAATTGAAGAAAAACCTAATGTTAGCAGTCTGCAACAATGGGGGAAAGGGGTTTCGAGGCGGCAGCACTTTCCCACGCAAGCATTAACTTGATCGAGTAATCACGGTACAATCTCAGCTTCACCTGGGCAAAACACTGAGATATCTCTCCCTATGTGAACATAAAGAATGAGGTATATCTCAGATATTTGCCAGGTTCGGCGCCCGTAGTGAAGCCACACAATGCCGCCCTCTGCCATCTCCTTGGCCTCCAAAGCCAACACAGCTGAATTCTTATCCTGCAAAATGGTTGCTCTAGAGTGCCAAGAAGGCGGCTCGAGGCGTACACGGTATTTTCTGCAAATACGAACCTTGTGATTTCATAACTCATGTCTTGCAGTTGGGGTCTGTTGAAGAGTATTCACTCTACTGGGGCGATTTTCATGTTGCTTGTTCGCGCTGGGAGTTCGTATATATACGATAATTGCTGCCGCCGTTCACCGAATCGAAAGCAAGGGCGCCACAAAGTACTCACCAGAAGCGACAAAGTTAAGCGCCAGCGGTCCCGCTATGATTCAACATTAGCTGGTGTCTTTCTAGTATGGGGGAGGCAAATTGGGGAAGGCGCTGCAGCTGTTGGAGAACAGAATTGACGCCAGGCACGGAGAGGTTGTGTGGAGGTTATCTAACCAGACTGCGTTCTGTTGCTGGAAAGGAATTCATCTTTCGTCTGATGCCGGAGCCGCCATGCGATGGCACACCCAAAAATCCTAAAAGGCACGACAAGTTAGTCCCAAAATATTCTTCTTTTCTGCAAGAGAGACTGGTAGTAAGGATTTAATCGGAGAGGCTCACAGGAAGGAACCATAAGTGATATAGATCAGGGCATTTGATGCCTGCGTGGAAGGTTGTCCCATGGCGTGACTCTTGGAGCTTTTATGCAATACACGATAGAAGCTGTTGGAGAGCTGACTTGAAGATCTGAAGGTTTGTTGGAAGATTTTCCTTATGAATTTGGCCTCACAGCAATGGAAACGATAAAGATGAAATGGCAGTGGGGCATCAATAAGGAGCCAACTGTGGATGTAATAAATAAAGGTACGAGTACGTACAAGAAATGAAAATTGACACACCAGTCCGGTATCGCCAGTTTAGTTTAGCTTTGGTTCTTGGATGTCACTCTAATCGAGTTAGAGTTAGTAACTTAGCTATCACGTGCCGCACCAGCGCTATGCCGTCACTAGCCGTGCAGACCACAGGGATATGTTTATGTTATACAGATGACCACGCATTTTTCAAAAATTATCTCAACTAATTCGCAAAGTTTACTGAAAGCTGTTTATTATTGTAATCTACAGGAACTAGCCCTAGCAGTTTAACTGAAATAGCCGCAAGCAATTGCTTTTCTTTGGGTGTTTTGAATGGACCCTATCCTATGTCGGATTTGCTATGATTATGCAGAAACCGGCGGAGCAGGCCAATATTATCATTAAAATCATGCCACCAGCATGAAAAACTTTGGAAACAGAGCGTTTCCACAATAACCAGCTTGTTGAAAAGTTGCGATGCCATCAGATATATTTCTCGGCAACCAGCCACAGGCTGGCACGAAAACCCCATAGCAAGAGCTGTAATAGATCAGCGCGTTGAGACAGGACGCTTTGTAGACGACATCCTGACCGAACCTGCCGAAGGCCCACGAGTCGCATAATATATCAACAAAGCGAATTGTATTTGGCCAGAAGAATTGAGATATTCATCAGCACCGGTGCGGAGGAAGCCATGGTAAAAAGCAAGTTGGTAAAACAGTTGAGAGAGAGTATCTGCCGCTTGGGAACGATATGATCGATCAAATGAGCAGAATTGATCACATCAATGGAACAAAGCCTGCGACTCGAGATGCGGCGTGCTCACTGCATACTCTAGTACGATTCGGTAGCTTCGCCACTAGCGGAAGGAGTGTTGAAAACATTGGCATCTGAGCCGTCGCCAGTCGCCGTGTGTTGGAAGATATGAGCCTGCGGGCCGTATTGGACAGCGAACGGAAGCACCTGGTTTTGGCCATAGTAATCAACCTGTCCATAGGGAGTTGGAATGGCAAATACTGGAGGCGGGCCAGTAGTGGCATGGCCGTGACCGTTGCCGCTGTCGGAGACCGGGGTTGCCGTATAGCCTGGGCTGCCAGGGTAGCAGTAAGGTGCCATATGGTAGGGATAGTGAGCATATCCAGGGTAGGTGCCACCAGTATAAGGAGTTGGCGGATATCCCATATATGGGTATGGTGACCCGTAGTATGATGGAGTCACCGCCGTGGTACCGTTGCCATCATGTGTGATGCGTTGAGCAACAGGCTTCCGACGAGCAGATGCGATCATATCCTGTGGTTTCTTCTGATCAACCTTGAGGCGACTGCCACCATATGAATACATATTCTGAGCCAAGTTAGAATCCCAATGCCGAATGACGGGGGGCACCAAATATTACCATAGCCTCAATTGCATCCTGCACGGAACCAGGATTCGCAAACTCCACGTATGCAAAAACATTAACGTCGCACCCTAAATAAAGTCAGATCAAGTTTGGGAATGGATGTTTCAAACATACCTTCACGAACGGATGGGCGACGATTAATGGTGATGTTGACAATGTGACCCATGTTATCAAAGAGGTCATGCACCTGATACTCCGTAGTATTTGCTGGGAGATTGGCGACGAAGATAGAGCGTCTGTCGACGTCGTAATTTTCGAGGTAGGTTTTGGCAGTGAAACAGCTACGAGAGACTACCGACTTTCCAGATTGGAAAGGAGACGAGTTACGCTCACTGATCTTGGCTTGGAAGTTCCATTCATCAGAGTCACGTAGCTCCTGCGATATGTGAGCAAGAATTGGAAAATACACTTGACGTAACTTACATTCAATGCCTCTCGGCCACTCTGGTAGTTGACGAACGTGACCAGAGGACCACGGCCGAGATTGAAAATGACAATCTCCGTTTCAGATGGAAAGTGAACACGCTCAAGTTCACCGAACTCCTCAAGAATTGCACGAGCCATATCTTCGGTAACTTCGATACCATCATGGCGTGTCAGGTGGTAGTTGCCTACAGGGTGTTACTATTTACAAAATATAACTGAAGACTAGGTAGGATATACATACGGTTCGCATTGGACCACTCGATGCGGCATCCGCGGCCGAAAATAACAGTTCCTTTGGCTTTTTCTCTGGCAAGGGTAGCATCAGAGCTATTCTTGGATTGATGTTAGCAGAGGCCCAACTGTAAAAAATATGAGCAAACCTCACGGTAAACTGAACGAAGCCCATTGGCATATTTTTCTTGTCGCGGGTGATCTTGACGTAAACGGTGCCATATTTGCGGAATACCTCGGTGACTGCGGCCTCAAGCTCAACCTCGTCGTGTTGGCTATTCAAACTAGTATAATCATGTTAGAAAGTTGTTTGGGTCGGTTTAGATGAGACTTACTTGGCAACGAAAAGGCAGCTGTCCGGGGAATAATATAGCTGGCAATTGTTCTTGTCAATAATAACAGACTCCGGGATGCACGCCTGTGGGCTGGCATGGCCGCGCTTGGCGTTTGTTGGGGAGCAATTGTCGGAAGTAGGATCAGCGGCACGCCAGTTCTTCATGGTCTTATCATTCGTGGATGGAGTTGAGCGGCAAGACCTGAGCTGTTTCACATGCTCCCGGGCAGCACGACGGCGCATGCCGCGGTTGGAAGGAGATCCTCCATTCTCATCAGAGGGGATACAGCCACAGAAAGGATCCTGGGCCTGTATTTCCTTGCCGAGACGGATGAACGAAGAACGTGTGCTTGAAGATTGTCAGCAGAAATTAAATCAAAATGGCACGAGATCCATACTCGATGGCAGTGATGGCATTTGACATGCCACGCTCTGGGGTATGGACACTGCCAGTAACGCTTGCCGTGGACTGCTCCCTTTTAACGATGACTGGGTCACCTGCGGCATACTTGTTAATAAATTCCGAATCTCACCAGCAATGCTTAAAATGAAAACAAAGCCAGGGAAGGTATTAAACAGACAAAGAAAGAAATATTGGAAAGGATATTAAAAAAATACTATGGCTGGAGATAGACATAAAGAAGCGTACCTTGGTCCTTGCATGGGGCGTCATCCGCGGCAGCGGGCTCAGAGTCGCTGTCGCTGGAACGGGTGCTCTTGGATGATTCGGCACTCAGGTGGCTTTGAATAAAGCCAAAGCAGATCCCTTTTTCAGCCGCGCTGATTTTGGATTTATTGGTCATTGTAATGACTAGAGACGATATTGGGTTGTAATGAGAGCTGGATGGGCTATGTTAGCGCGTTGTAAAACTGTGCAAATAGGAATTTTGGTGCCACATGGGAAAGCCGCATGTCTCGATGTAAGTAAAAAGTCGCCACTCATCTGTGCCAAACATTACCACTTACCTTTCTTGAGATTGAAGAGTTAGAGAATTGAAGAATCTGTGTGTGAAGACAGATGAAAAGAGCGTATATGACAAATGGAAAGGAGGAAAGGAAAATGAGAGCCGTGGGGAAATAAGGAAGGTAGGAAAAGAAAGTGGGAGTCTTGGGCAGTAAGGAAGGTAGGAAAAGAAAGTGGGAGTTTTGGGAAATAAGGAAGGTAGGAAAAGAAAGTGAGAGTCTTGGGAAGTAAAGTAGGTAGAACGAAAGGGAGTGTGGACCGAAAATACGAGTGAACGGAAATAAGAGGCAAGAATGAAGAAGATTTGAGGTAAAAAAGGGGGGGGGGGGGTTTAATTTATTTGATCCTGGACCGCGCTAGAGAAATAGGCGCTATACGCATTTCAGGATGTTGGGCCAGCGAGAACGCTCAAGAGCTGAATGGGGCTGTGTGCCTGTTTGGAAGTCGGCTTAATTTTGCGCCGCGGGGTTCCTGACCACGAGGCTACGCGCGGATTGGGGGGGTCATGTGGCGACCGCGTTTACTCTCCAGAGCCATAACTTGGAGAGCTACGTTGATTATTTTGAAGTTCGAATTAAACAAGGAAACCTGATCGTGGTGATGCAATATGTTCGACAACGCCGTGGAATTTGTACTAAGCCTGTAGTGAGACCGTGGAAAGTACAGGCCTGGCTCCAGGCTAAATAAATATAACTTCACATCAAAAAAGAAAATATTATTACACAGAGATAATTGCATTGACGGGATATAACCAGCCATCTTGTACGTGTATAAGAACGTGATAGCGAGTGCAAGTGACCATCGTTGGATGATTGCTTCAGCCTCGAACGTGTACGAAGTCTTCCATCAAATGGTGCCTTGAAAGGAAAAATAGGAATTGTATGTAAAACAAACAATGAAATTAGATCCATCCAACGAAGGCATAGATCTACGAAAAACAAAATTTCTGAGGCAAGTGCTTGAAATCTATCCTACATCTGGCGTTGTGATTGCTCTCTAATCAATTCAATCGTTGAGACTCCTGAATTTGAGGCAAGGTGTCATCGTGCCTTTGTGGTGATAATTCAGGCAATAATAGAGGTCGCCACAGAGTTTAAGACGCTGACAAATGAAAACTTCAAGGGAAAGATGAAAGTCTGGATGGATTCTTCATTCAGCAGATGCTGCTCAGAATCTCATAAACTTACAAGTTTTGTTGTTGGCTTCATGACGTTGGAGTACAGACCTTCTTGGGAGTTCTTTGTGGGGTGGGCTACTACTAGGCGGGCACGGACCAAAAATGTGCCGAGGGCCCTTAATTTATCCGACCATGTTGAGCCTCAAAAGATCGATGGACACTCAACTTCTCTACATGGCACCAGTAGTAACAAGAAACATTGGCTTCATCTTGTTCGGGTGGTCGCAAGCTTTATCTAAATGTATATGGAATTCCTTTACTTGTAATACTATACGAGCGGCGTCTTTAAATTAATTTGTTTTTACACTGCCACAGTCACTGGGGACGACGTCTGATATCGAGACCGAACGAAGTGAGATACAAGCTCCTTCCAGAGGCTAGAATGAGGGTCACCGGAAGTTTAAACCGAGGCTTTATTGGCCGAAGTATCGACGAACTGCAGAGATATTCAAGGCTAGGTAAGAAGGCCCGTCCCTTATACTACAATACCTTCTCATCAATGACGAATTGCTAACCTTTTTCACCTTGGCAGCATTGAAGGGCGAAGCTGTTAGGCTGCCCACGGCTCCTTATGTTTTGACCTCTTTCGACAACCCAGAACAAATCGCCGCATGTAAAGTTATATCCGATGCTGATATGGGTGGATTTACCAAAGCCAACCTCGACTGGAACCCGCCCGATGTCTCCTCGAGTTCCAAGTCACCAAATAACACCCGAGGGTATGCAAGGTTCCACGGCAACATATCAATTGATCTTCCAGCAAACAAACCTCAAATCCAACGCACCGGATATGCTGCTTGGAGAACTCGAGACAGGCCACCAACAATCTTTGGAAAAAGCCTCTGGGACATCGACCCATACACATACTTGGCGATGCGCATAAAGTCTGATGGGCGGAAGTACTTCGTCAACCTACAAACAGAATCAATTGTACCGAGCGATATACACCAGCACAGAGTATATGCTCGAAAACCGGGAGAATGGGAAACTATTCTCATTAAGTGGAATGATTTTGTTCGCACGAATCACGGAACTGTGATGGAACCACAAACAGAACTAATGCGGCAAAAGGTGAGAACTATTGGCATTGGTTTGATCGATCGAGTGCCAGGAAAGTTCGATATTTCTATTGAGAGCATATGGGCAACAAACAGTGCCACAATGAACGGTTCTATTGACGATGGGGGTTTGGAAAAGGGCCAATTGAAGAGCAAGCACGGCGCGAATATCAGATGGAATGGCAGTAAACCTTTATAGCTTAGCCCGTGTGCAATAACAAGACTGGGTGGTATCGAGTGTCTATACTTCATCACTCTTGAATATTACACATCTACATGCCACGTGACCACGTGACCACGTGAATTATTTGCTTTCAACGCAAACATGCAACGCGATTATTTGGGACCAAGGCCCAATCCAAATACGCCTTCTAGAGAACCATCTTGGTGACCGTTCAAACAGAACAATTGGGTTTAAATCCGGAGATGTACCGCCACAATTAACCGTAACAAAGCCCATTGGAGCTGGCAACCAAGATATGCTGTATCCCTTTACAAACCACCCAGGAAGCCTTCGTCATGGCAAGATACTTGACTCCTGCCAGTATCGGGCTTTTATGCCTGATCGAATTGTATACGGACTCGGCAGTTCCAACCCCATCTACAGTTCCAATACTGTCGTTTATTGTCTCTAATTTACTACCTCCAAGTCTTCCAAAGCCTCGTGATCATTCCTCAAGCAATGAAACACAGGAGGATCGTGCCAATTTTATCATTTCAATCGAAGACTTTGAGAGACTTCTCGGCGCCTATCCGTCCGCATCTGGCCTCCCAGGCCGAACATTATGGGATATATTCTTGATGAAGTTGTGGGATATCAACTCACTCCATGCGCTTCATGTATTCTTTGAGCGGAGGTCGCACCTGCTCATCAAAACCCGCGAGGATACCCAAATCGACACGGATATAGGAATCCCCCCGCCGAGCCAAGCCATGATCTTACTGTCGAGGGCGAGTCCGTTTGGGGCCTTTGTGCGAAGAGCGCAATTGGAGTTTACCAGGCTGAAGTTTCAGGATACGCTGAACTTATGGACAAGCTTCATTGCATATCGTCAGATTACCTTAAGTACTTGGAGAAGGAGGAACCCAAGCGCGGGAAGCTGGAGCTTCGATGCTGTATTGGAAGAGGCAGACAAAGAGTGGGACCAGAATATATTGCAAACATTAGTCAATGTAGCCTATCCCAATGTCTTTACGCATCATGGCCAATCGGACGGATTAGTTAGCACGAATGACGTCGAGAAACTGCTTGAGTTTCAAATTGAGCAGATGCAGAGTAAGTGGCCTTCCTTTGGACACATATGCACAGCTAATGATTGAAGAACTTGGAAACCGAGTCCCAGAGACTCTACAACAACAATTTCAAGAGATCCTTGGCGGCGATGTCATGATACCAAGCTTATCACATTATGTTAAGTATGGTTACATCTATGTTGTTGACTGGAACTGCAAGATCTCTTCTAATGTGTATTAGATTTCTTGATGCTTGGCGAGCGGGAGATTATCCCACGTCTTTTGACAACCTGCATAGGTTCTTCGACTATACCATGCAGAACAGAGACAGACTGTTCTATCAGTATGCATTACTAAACCTTGCAGTACTTCAAGCTGATTTTGGATGCTATCAAGAAGCAGCGGCTGCAATGCAGGAGACAGTGTCCACAGCAAGGGAGAATAAAGATATGGGCTGTTTAAACTTTAGCTTGAGCTGGTTGTATCATTTCGGCAAAGCACACCCAACGGTTATAAACTCCGCGGACAACACCAATATGTTGGGGATAGAAAGAGAGGGCCTTACGTTTCTTCGTGTTAAGGCCAAAGAGTCGGGTATGTGGAGCTTGTGGGGCTCGTCTCTCCTCAGTGAAGCCAAGATGGGACTTTCTGCCGGAGAAAGCGTCTCAGGCGCATTTGAAAATATCCTGAGAAGTTCACAGCTCACTGTAAGTAAGGACATGATGAGCAACGTCGGGGTCCAAATGTTGTTACAGTCATCTCTGTGGAGCCGTCTTGGCATAACATACCTTGCGTGGTCATATTGCGAAGGCTTCCTACACAGTTACTCCCGCCTCGCCCCGTTCGATGACATTCTCAAAGTTTCTTGTCGTTCTGCCTACCTCCTTGGTCAGAATGGCCAATATACTGAAGCTCGTGCAAAACTTGAGCAGCTGGACCCAAACTCTCTACGATCACTGAAAGCAAGCCAATACTGGCTCATATTTCGTGGAATTCTGCAACTACGGCAAGACATACACGGAGGAAACCTCGATAGTGCGGACCAACTCTTGTCGCAGCTCCTCCAATGCCGAGGTGGCGACCCGGACATTTCATTTGAGCTTAATATCCTGCATATTGAGTTAATGAGTCAGCGCGGCAATTACGACAGTGCACTTTGCCGCGTCGAAGAAATAGCGTCGAGTTTCAAACGCGAAGGAGAAGATATATTCTTCCGCCTCAAGCTTCTCAACATGAAAGCTCTCCTCTTCATCAAATGTGGGCGTCCACAGAAAGGATTCTCGGTTGCAGTTCGTGCAGCAACTATCGCTTGGCGAGCGCACCTACTTCCACCTTTGTGGGAGGCCATAGGAATCATTGCTTCTGTTCTCACCTCGTTGTATGAGTTCTCTGCTGCATGTCGGATTCTCACCACCGTTATTCCACGTGCATTGGAGTGTGAGGATGCCGCATTATCTGCAGAGTTGTGGGGTTTCCAAGTGGATGCCTACATGGGGCAAGCAGGGCAGGCGGTGCCCCAGAGCTTGCAACGGAAGGATATGTTAACTGTGGCCCTGGAGGGCATCGGGCGCTGTCATGGGGAATGGTCTAAGTTAGGAGATAAGAGGAGAATGGGCGAGTGTGTTGCGAAGAAAGGGTTGATTCTGAGCGCTCTCAGAGAAGTTGAGGCGGCGGTGAATGTGAAAGGGGTGTATAATGACTTGATGGTGGCATAAATTAGAAGATAAAGAAAGAGTTCGTCATGACCACTCTAGGACCAAATTAAAGGTCGAAAGATAACCGAAACACCCCAGATCGATTTGTCGGGAGTATTTTATGTTTGGCTTCGTTTGTTTAAAATAAAAACAAACATAATACTGTGTACGTCCAAATAATGCAGTTTTAAAATGTATTGAAACGGCTATTACTTCAAAGATCGTCTTGGCCTTAACTTTGACGTTGACTGGCTCAGCTGGGGTGTCCTTCGCGGGCTGAGTTGTCTCCTGTGCGGTGATTAGAACCGTGCTTGAAAGAATATTGGGGGCGCGGAGGTGGAGGGGATGGGATGGATATCGTTACCCTCACAGTATCACTTACAGTAACACGGCCTCATATCTAATTTTCCTGTCATTGTGCCCGTCGTGTTCTAAAATACAGCTGGAGGCACCATCCTATCCAATATTCACGAGGCTCTACTTTATATGTTGCTTTGATGGCAGGCTGGGCTACGACAACGATAAATTAAGATTGTAGAATATGAAATGCCGTTCTAGGCTCATTTGTTTATGTAGACTGCAACATAATGTACAGGTTCTCTGTCCGCAATTCTTTCCAGAGCCATCGCCACATGATGTGGTCACTTTTCCATTTCAGCTCCTTCAAAAACAAAAAACGTGTCTAGCTTATTCTGCAGGTTTGTGGTGGTTAACCGCGTCATTCCAGCTATAACACGAGTTAGTAATTGTTATTCCCAAAATAATTATGTGGTGGTCCAGCTTATAAGGTGGATGTTGTAGTGGCTTCTTACAAAAGAGTCTTGTCTCCGTTTCCCCAGAAGTAGTTCTTGGAGCGGACGTTCTGGTATGGGTACTCAGGGCGTTCCTCCAGAGGCTCTCTGTGTGCCCAGTGCTCCCAATGCTCGTTCCAGAGGTTGTAAGCGTTGACACCGGAAATGAGCAGGCAAGGGATCACAGCACTGTGCATGGTCAGCTTTCCATTATCTCATACGTCTCCCTCTCAACATGTTCCGCCTATCCTGTTCTCTCGTCGCTATCCATGATCCGCGGACACTCTGGATTCCGATCCTGGGTCAGTGGATTTAGGCCAACCTACTAGATAGAAAGTTTACGCCACAAATCTGTATTACAACAAGATCAGCACCAATTCACATGCTTCTCAGGCATCGATTTTCACAACTTACCAGAGGTAGCAGCCGCATGGTCCTTGACGGCCTGTCGTTCGCGGTTGAAAGCGTTATTCTCAATGCCAGCTGGGAGCTTGGCCTCGGCGTGTGCAAGGCGCTTCTGGATAGCTTGTCGCACTGCTTGGGAGCGAAGAGGTGCCGCAGCACGGACAATGGTGCGTGAAGAGAACATGGTGCTTTAATAACATGCAATTGGAAGTCAATTGAGCATTACCTCGGAGAACGATGAGGTCGACCGGCTTTCACGCTAGTCATAACCGATTAGTCATCGAACAATCGAGCCGCATCCCACGTATGTTAAGTCACGTGGGTAATGATGTTCCATGGTGAGTCTTGAGCCAAGTTGAGAGATCTAAATATATCGATAACCTGCATCAAAGTTTTCGGAGACCTCATCTCTGGATTGGATGCTTATAAGTTTATGGAAATGATGCAGTGAACTTACTGGTGCACCTGACATCATATGGTGATAATTCACCATGGGGCTACGTATAACTACTTGGAACGGTAAGTTTACTCTCAGAACAAACACATACGGTAACTTATTTCTTTACAGTGAATGGAATAAGGTCAGTATCCTCATTCTTAACGCCATGTATTGAAGGAAGCCGGGTTCACACCATTTTTATCTGCAACTAAGTTGAGGCCACCACTCACACTCATCAGGAATCCGTTCGGATATCAACCATGGCGAGAGAAGAAAACCTTTGGGGTTAGTTCAACAGTATTGATGCTCGAACAGAGTGGAAATGAACCCATAGTGACTATCAACTAGGCAATGTTTGACATCCTCGAGGCAGATATAGTTATTATGCAGGAGACAAAAATCCAGAGAAAGGACCTTCAAGATGACATGGTTCTTGTACCTGGTTGGGATGCATATTTCAGTCTCCCCAAACATAAAAAAGGTGACCGCACGATTTTCAGAAGTTTTCATAGTTATTTATGCTTATGCACAACCACAGGGTATTCTGGGGTCGCCATCTATACTCGTTCAAGCGTCTGCTCCCCAATCCGAGCCGAAGAAGGAATTACTGGCATTCTTTGCCCTCCTGGCAGCTCGCAAAGCTTTTTTGATCTCCCTGAAGGTGAGGGAATTGGCGGATATCCGACCATATCACAATATGGGGACTGTACGCTAGATGCTGCCACTCTCGACTCAGAAGGCCGGTGCTTGATACTCGAATTCCCTGCATTTGTTTTGATCGGAACCTATTGCCCAGCCAACCGTGACGAAACCAGAGATCATTTTCGCCTGGGCTTTCTGAATGCCCTCGATGCGAGGATACGCAATTTGGTGAATGCTGGAAAGAGAGTAATACTAGCTGGGGACTTGAATGTTATCCGGGAGGAGATTGATACCGCGAATTCCCAGGAGCGACTGCGAAAGGAAGGGGTTACTGCTGAAGAATTCTTCTCTGCACCAGCTCGAAGGCTATTTAACCATTTGGTTGAACATGGCAAAGTCTATGGTGAAAGAGATGATGATCGAGCTGGGCCTGTTCTAACAGATGTATGCCGTGAGTTCCACAAACAGCGGAGAGGCATGTTCACGTGCTGGGATCAGAAAAAGAATGCACGACCAGGCAACTTTGGATCTCGCATCGACTATATATGCGCGAGTCTAAACTGCAAAGATTGGTTCTCCGAGTCAAATATTCAGGAAGGGCTTATGGGGTCGGATCACTGTCCAGTTTATGCCGTCATCAGCGACAAGGTACAGCTTGATGGGAGAGAAATTGATATTAAGGACGTTATGAACGCCGTGGGAATGTTTCAAGATGGCTTTCGCCAGCGCGACTGGACCGTCAAAGATCTACTTCCCACCTCCGCCAAACTCCTACCAGAATTTGATAGAAGGCGTAATATCCGAGATATGTTTATCAAGATGCCGCCTCTTACCCAGGAAGAAAACCTCAGAAGTTTGGTTAAAGTTGGTGGCGAAACAAGGCCGGAAAGCCCAACAACAGGTGTTGGCTGTGAAGTGGCAGAAAGGGGGTTACAAGATCCTTTTAGCACGGCTCCCCAGACTCGCGTTTTAAAACAAAAGGAAAGGGCGACATCAAATTGCGATACTGGCCAAGTAATCAACTCCATGATTTCCAACGGCAAGCGCCCCGCAGAATCTTTGCCCTCTCAACGAGATCAGAAACGCACTAAAGCTGTTAGTGCAAAAGCTTCAACAAGCAAGAATCCGCAGAGAATGGCCCAAAGCACGTTGCAGGGCTTCTTCATGCCGAAAACACAAACTCCGGTTGGACAGCCCAATGTCAACGCCAATACCCCACCTTCCAACTCTACTAATAGTGACCATTCTCCCAGTCCATACCTCAGGCAAGAGTTGACTTTGGGACCGGGTCAGGAAACACAGGAGGACCTTGATCCACACAACGCCAGCGAAGGTTACAATGCCCCCAAGGAAGCTAAATATTTGTCAACTCCTGTCAACATTGACGAAGGAGAGGATATTATCGACCCAATTGTAGCCAAAGAGTCATGGTCAAAGATCCTTGGAACGCGTATAGCACCTCGATGCGAGCATAACGAGCCTTGCAGAATGCTGTCAACTAAGAAACCTGGCGTGAATTGCGGACGGTCGTTCTATATATGCGCCAGACCACTCGGCCCTTCGGGTGAAAAGGAGAGAGGCACACAGTGGCGCTGTGGAAGCTTTATATGGAGCAGCGAATGGATTGCCGGTGCTGCCCGATGAACGTTCTCACATAGCAAGAAGGCAAGTTAAGTAGAAGAAGCAAGTTATAATTATGGGGCTACTGGAGTGGCGGCTTGGACGCAATGACAAAAAGACATCGAAGTACACACAGCCAGCGTCTGAGCAGCGAAAGGGGATGCATACACCCTGGTCTTTTACTCGACATCCACCATGGCCGCTCGTCAATCTGTCTGGATATTGGAACTTGCGAACCTATAGGTCAGTTTGAGCTTTCCAATCTAGAAATCGTACACGGTCCACATGTTTTGAAGAAGTGGTCAGCCAGAGCCATGCTGAGAAAGACGCAGGCGATGCCACGGTGTAAAGAGAGACCTCAAATAGTTGGAGGGCGAATCTAAATAAATATATGGAGCCCAAGCTGGAAGGGTTGAGATTCCATTTCGGGATGACGCACGGGTCCCAAGCTGACAGGTTTGAGATTTCCTTTTTGGGATGACGCACGGGCCCCAAGCTGACAGGTTTGAGATTTCCTTTTTGGGATGACGCACGGACTCCAAGCTGGAAGGTTTGGAATTTCCTTTTCGGGATAGCTCACTGAGGCCCAAGTTGCAACGCGTCAGAAATGAGAAAATGAAATCCCCATCAGCCTATGCCACTTTCCCCAAGATTTGATGTCTAAGAAAGGATTTTGTCAATTGCACAATTATTTTGACCTTACCAAAATGTTCCCGATTTTCAATGCCAGGAGCAACACGCCAACACACTCATTGTAATGATGGAACCATAACTGGGTTTTCAGTCGGTGACTATAAAAAATGATTTTTCTATTATTATGGCACAGATTGGTCTAGTAACGGACGATAACTTGCCCTGGTCAAATTTGGAGTCCCTGAGAACTTGGCGGCGAGGACAGCTCCCGGAAAAGGATCGAAAAGAATACAGGGATTGGCATCGGGGTCATTTTATGCTTTGGCACGTTTTGGGCATCATTATTAACGAGCATAACAAGTAGTGGATTGCTTTCTCTGCTTTAAATAGAACATTCGTGGTTCAGTTATTTTGTCCTGTGCGATACTGAATATCCCAGAACTAACACAAACCCAAAGCAAAACCCCCTGCTGGTAAAACCTATTGCCCGATCTGTATTCGACATCTAGCTAACTTCTTGCATCTCCCTGTAAACTAGCAATTCATCGTATTAGAAGCACGACGCTCGAACTTCCTGACCCAATGTTAGCTCTCATAGTTCGTTCATGCCATATGAGTGCTTGAATAACTTACTTATTGAGATGGCCACTGGCAGTATGGACCCATTTGGTGAACACTGTTTTTCCGGAATCGTTCCTTATTCATCGGAAGGTTGATTCTGTAATGGTGGTATCTGGAATGTGCGATGTCGTATGTAAATCAAATCCCGCCGAACGAAAAGAAAAGAAAACAGATCTGTCCATAATGTGCGCCACAATACATTGTATCATGATAGGGTTGTTATGGCTCCGGTGGGGAAAAAACTTGCGCAACCAGTTCGGTGATGGCACTGAAGAGAAACCTGTCTTGACATTGGTTCGAAATGATCGAATGTGCAGGGCTTCAAGTATATTTCCGTGTCCTAATAGGAGATTGTCGCTGAGTTGGCCATTGAGACCAAGACAGGTGAGCTTGCGGGAGCGCTTTTCTTAACTGCACGCTTCTTGATATCGCTCGATTTGCGTGGCTGGCATCTCCAATTGGGATAGTCATTGTCGTGCTGACGCTTGAGATCCATGGCCTTCAATTGATACTGCAACTTCACTTTCTTTTCAGCAGCAGCCCACATTTGAGCTATAATTGAGGCTAGCAAATATTAGCCCGTGTTTGGTTTCTAAGGGGTCGGCTTCCAAGAAGTTGGGTTCTAAGATTCATTGCACTTACAGATCTGTCCAAGGGTGGCATCCGGATATCTCTCCTGGACAAGGTGGCGTTTGTCACGGCGGAAGAGAATAAAACAGTTTGGCGGCTTTGTGATTTTTCGGTTTCCTGGGCCGACTTCAACAAGAGCGGTCTTGCCGAAGTTTGACGCGCGATCCGAGGAGTTTGGGATCATCAGCTCCCATTTCCGAAGTGGGATTATTGTCCCATGCTGGTAAATGACGGTCTCGCAATATATCAATGCCTCATTGGTAGCCATATATTCCGCTGGAGCGATCTTGAACAGGCAGAAGGTTGGATCGTAGGCGATGGAGACATCAGTCCGAATTTCATTTCTGCAAGATGTTAGGATATAATGGTGAGGTTGAGTCTGGGAACTTACGCGTAGTTGTGCGCAACCCTTGCGACCCTCCCTGGTCCCATAGAATCGACTATCTCTTTCGGGAGATAGAATGCAGGCATGTTCTCGTGTATGGATTTGAAATAAAACTCCACAGACGATCGAATCTGAAACATGGCTGCATCATTGAGGTTGTCGAAATCGCCTGGTGTTGATGTTGTTGATGGTGTTGAAGCCATGTTGTTGTGCTTGTGACTGTTGGGTGATAGATGCAAGTTTGGGCTTATCAAATAACTTTGCAAAATAGAAACGATGATGGTGTGTGATGGTGTGTGATGGTGTGTGATGGTGTGCGTTATTGCAAAATTGAAGTGCAGAGTAAAGCTGGAGTGTGTTGGTTCTTGACCAGAATGAAATGTTGGTGGAAGTGTAGGAGTGAAAAGGTTTCCGAAACAACAAATATTGTTGTGCGAGGAGTAGCTTGTTTGAACCCCCCAAAATATGCCAGCCAAAAAACTTATCCCCCAAGGTAACACTCTGGGACAACTTCAACTTCACCAACACTTCACTTCATACTTTCACTCTTCTGATGCGCTGTAAATAATTTGGAGGCAACAGAAGTTCTACTGAGCATTACTTTTCAACTCTGAATACATCACCATGGAATTCTCCAACCCCAAGAGAAAGAGAAAGACTGGGAAAACCAAAAATGCTTTATTTCCAGGAGAGGCAAGCACTTCATTCAGGAGATGGGATAAAGGAATATCCGCAAGTAAAAGTACTCACTCTGGCTATTAAACACAAGCTAAAAAACAACAGCGAATGCTTCAAACCTAAGAAAATGCTCCGGGCCGTTTCTTGGGGCCATCATGCGCAGGATGGAAATGAATTTGGTTCACCTCTTGAGCACCATACATGTTGACAGCATTATGAGTGGGAAGATGAATATTGATCCAAGATTATATACTTCCTTTGAAAATATCTGGAAAGAAACGGAACGACTAAAAGCCGACCCTGAGTTGTTCCCATCGGAAAATCACAAGAAGTACTTCTGGCATGTTATGGCGGGCCTGGCAGAAAAGTTGGAAGAAATCCGCAACATGCATGAAGCTTGGTCCAACGACAATCAGTATTCATTCGAGTTTCAACCGATCAACCTGAACTCACTCGACGACAGCCTTATCAAGAACTGCAGGGCATGCGATAGAATATGCTTCCTTGAGCTTCACAGTGGCCCATTGCCGCTGGAAACAGTAAAACAGCGAGGACTTGTTTTGTTAAATGGCTTTGATCTTGGAACGGGGTACATTTACTTCGACTTCGATTGGCTCAAGAGATATACCAGAGAAGATATAACTTTCCTCGGACAAGACAACAATACGTACAGAATTCCTCGAGCCAACGAGGTTCCGTCTCAAACACTCCAAGATACTCGCGTTTGTCGGTGGCGATTGCGAAGCAAATGCTGGCGATGTGGAGAAACCTGGGTTGAACATACTCTCGATGAAGATCATGCACTGGAGCCGAATGGACCAAGCACCAAGAAGACGTGGACGAAATGGTTCCGAAACTTGAACCAATCATTTCGCGCCCATCAGAAGGATATGCAGTCGAACAATTTCACCATTCGCCAACGAATCCCCCCTACCGCTGGAATGCTCCTGCGACGAGCAAGGTTCATGTATTCTTCTATTGGGCGGCGCTACGAAACTGTAAGCTTGGAGATAGAAATCTGAAGAAGTACTTTCCGATCTAACATTGCCAGGAATACAGAGATAAGCTTAGAGCAAAGAAAACGGTGTAGTACTTCGGCCCCAACAAGTGGAATACAATACTGATAATACATGACAGTGTGCATTTCAGCTGGCCCAAGCCACAGGCGAAAATTATCTTCTTCTGAAGCAGAAAGAAAATCATGTAGGAAGGGTTAAACTTCCATTTTTGGCTGTATGTTTCCACCAAACAACACATGTTACAATACCTCTAACTCTTCATTTAGCTTCGCACAGCAGGCATCGTAGGAGGCGCCGAGAGCATCGAAAGCTTAGCACTTGTTGTTCGGTCATTTCAAGGTCGGCTTCACGGCGATGGGCTGGGATTACCGCTTGTAATGGAAGTCACACGGCAAAGTCGACCAAAAGCTACATGATAAATAGCAATTCTTAATGGCATGTCTCCATTTATACTTCGCTGGTTCAGTGTTACGTTTTTCTCATGTAAACTGAGGGTTGTGGCTGGAAATAAATAATGACGCTGCTTTAATGGCGTGGCGTTAAATGAATCACTTCCTTTGTTCTGTTTTGACTCGCTACCGAGAGGCGCGCCCACTTCACCTTGACAACTACATAAAGCATCGTACCTCCGGAGGATAAAACATCACAAACAATCCTTGAAATATTTTCAACCTCAGTTCAAATAAAGATCCTTGAACTTTTACCAACAGATCTTTATTATTTCGTTCACATTTCGCGATTACCACCACCCAATCTTCACCAAAATGACCGATCCAGGTCACCCGAATGAGTTTGACGATAATGCAACTGCTCATTCCAAATTCGCTGAACGTATTCAATATTTTGACCGAACGACTGCGCTTCACACCATGTCATTGACAGCGCCTACCACGATGCGTCCATTGAACTCATGGATGGCTTTCCGAAGTAAATAAATATGAGTGAAATACTACCGGTCTGGGCTAATGTCACCTAGGCTATTACGCAAGAATGTTTACCGACGCCCAACAGAAGGAGATTTCGACCTATTTAACGACGCTATGGCAACAAGATCCGTTCAAAGCAAAGTGGTCGATCTTAGCCAAAGTTTACTCCATTATCCGGGACTGCCGCGGAAAAGCACTGGCTCCACTGGACAAGTTTCTCGAAATTTCATGCCCAGCAATTGGCATCATTGCTATTTACGACTACCTTCCCAAGCTGAACTGGGTTATGAATATCCAAGACGATGGTAGCAAAACGCTGATCCAGACTGGGCCCCCGAATATGGCAACTATGGAAGACCAATTCAAACATACTACAATGAGTGAGAGTGAAATCATTGCACTTTGCATCAACCGTGGTTATATGCCAGCTGCCAAAGAAGTATTTCGGGACATGGACGATAACGGCCAGCGCCTTATGGCTTCGCTCCCCCAGTTCAACCCAACACCAGCCAAAGTTGAGTTCCTCCAAAATGTTTCCAAGGACCCTCTTGGCATGGCAGCAAAATTTTTCGATCTTGACAGGGACCATCCCTATCTGGAACTGAGCTTCCCGTCATTGATTTGGACCGGGAGAATGACGGATATATACAACCCGCCAGACAACACGTTGACAGTCGGCAATGGAATGGACAACGAGTACTACAACACCTTTGACATCAGCAATCCAGCACAGACCACTGAATATCTGGCAAGCCTGGGTTATACGCGCCCACTGATTCAGCTACCACGTACGTTGTTCTGCTCACTATCACACTTCTTCCCCCGCTAACTTCTGGCAGCTATCGAACGCACCGAAAGCTACGCTTTGGAGGATTCATTCTAGACAGCGCTCACCACAGAGTGCTGGGGATATTTTGGTCGTTTTAGCTGGCGACCTCGAACGATGAAACATCAGCATTCCATTTGTGCCCTTGCATCATGTTTTTAATGTGAGAAGTGACGTCCAGATAAAGAAGCACGCCAAGGGATCTAGCTGCAACCCTGTCCCACAGAACCTTGCCGCATCAGTCGCGGCGCAGTCTCCACCCAACCACGCCGTCAGCTCTTTCCCGCACCTTGTACCTCCACCGTCGATCCACCATTCCCACCATTACACCCACCATCCATCACTTCCCGTCTGATATTCTCCTTACTTCCGATGCAAGGTCCCCATATATTCTGCTTCTGTTGCTCCCTTCTCCCGAACCATAAATCGACATAAACCGCTGCCACCATTCAGCACACACACGCCGCTTTTATTGTCTTGGCGACGCGTAGATCTTTGCCGCAATGCATGAGACATCACAGCGCAGCAAGTTGGTCGTCCCAATAAAGAGACTTGTCACCCGATGCACTATTGACCCGTCCCGGCCAGACCCTGCAGCGATGCGAGGGAAGGGTCACATCGCGTTGGCGGGCATCGAGAGATCTGACATGTCCTCTGTCCCACGCCATATCGGAACTTGAGTGCTTCGTACTTGAGAACTCCTTACTGCTGATTCGGTACGACCTGCAGGAGTATGGCGTACGGTGGAAAGGGGTGGGGCGCAAGTTCGAACGATCGAAGGTTTGGACCCTGATGTAATTCTAGAAATACTTCCTGTTTCGGAATAGCGCCAAGATGGAAGTCTACATGTACTTGACATTCCAATTCAGGAATAGCGCAATGCGTTTCATCACCTGAGCCCAATGTTTGGCTCCAAAGCGAATATTGAGGGAAAGGCTGGGGAAAGTCTGGGAAAGTCAAAGGAAAGTCGTGGAAAGCCAGGGAAAGTCAAAGGAAAGTCGAGGCAAGTCGAAGAGAAGTTGAGGCAACGCCGGGAAATAGAGCTACTATACAAGTCCCAGGCCATGTAAATAATTCTGTACATTAATCGCTTCTCGCGCCTGTACGAAAGTCCTCTAGTTACTGCTCCCATTCGTCCAGCCCAATCGCAGCTGCCTTCTTATTCCTGGTATGAGATCTTCCTCATCTCGCCTAGCCGCTGTCTCGCAGACGCCAAATTATTCTCGAGTTGCAGAATCTCAACCTATCAACGGTTAGCATCACGACGTTTTCGCGAAGCGGGTTTCGGAATCTTACCTGTTGCTCCATCTCTCTGACCTTGAACTCGTGCGCTCCCAGCTTGCCGTAATCAACTCGTTCTTCGTCCTGGTCACGGTCCTTGATCATGCTCTGTACTTGTCTGACAAGTGCTCTGCATGCGGCGCCGACAGCCTTGCTGGCTGTCTCGAGTGTCTCTTGGCTCTTGCTCATGAAGCCAGCCTTGACTCGGCTCGCAGCTACGAGTTGCGCAGTAGATGCCGCAACATCGTTTGATGCGACAATAAGTTGTTCGGGGCTATTGCGACCGGATAGGACCCCATCCGCAGTTTCAATCAGGGTGTTTGTGGAGCTCGCCACAGCCTTTGCTGCAGAGATGAGACCTTCTGTCCAGCGATTGTTCTTCTTGTAAAAGGCCGTGCGAGACGACGATCCCCGACCAGCTTGCACAATCTCTTGCTGAGTTGCGGTGGCCGCCTTGATTAGCTGCGCGATAGCATTGGTAACTGCTAGTGCGGCATCAAGAATTGAGTCATGAATACGCAGCTCGTACGTCGAGTATCCATCCTTGGGCTTATTCTTAAGTTTGGCCAGGCGGGCTGCTGCTGCGGCGATAGCGTCAGCAGCCTTGGTGAGTTCATTGTCGACAAGATCTCCCAAGTCACCCTTGTTGTTAGCTAGCCTGTCGCTGCTCGGTGCAAATGAGTCAGCAAGCTTGTTCAGCTTTTGCAAGTTCATCTGGACATCGTTGTTATTATTGATGACAACGTCGGTTTTCTGCATAGGGTCCATGCCATCCAGACGGAAACTCTGGAGGCCGCGTAAGAATTTGACTGTGGACTGAGCAGATTGTCTGGCTGCATTTATTAGCTGATCGGCCTTTTTATCATCCGTGGCCAGCCTTGTGAGTCCCTTCGTATTGCTTAAGACATCTGCAATAGAGCCAGCAAAGACGTTGGTGGTGCGGATAATCTCTGCATGTGTGCTATTAGGGCCATCGGCGATAAAGTTATTGAAAGACGTCGCAAACTCCGTCGCACTCGCTGAGGCTTTCTCGACCTGTGATAGCACATATGACGGAGATGCATTCTGGTTACCAGCTTGCATCGAGGAGTCGAGCTCGTAGAGAGCGTCGTCTACACGCTGGACGCCACTCTGAAGGACGGAATCAATTATATCATTGATCTTGGCGATGTTTGAAAGTAACACCGCATCAATCTGGCCATCTAAAGCATGGTCTGTTTCTCCTTGGGATAGCTTGAGCTCGTTAAGTTCAATCAAAGTCTGGTCCATTCCCATTTTCATGATTTCTAGCTCATCTTCCTTCTCTCTGAGCAACTGCTCGAGGTCACTGTCGCCTTCCCTATATTTGGTTGACATGTCCTCAAGAGCGCGCGACTTCTTCCGGAGGGCATCTTCAAGGTCGGCCATCTCACGGTTATACTTCGAAAGCATAGAGGATAGCTCGTTGCCCTTGCTAAGCTCTGCATTATCAGCACGGTCAAGAGCCATACGGAGTTCCCGTTTCAGTTTTTCAAGTTCTTCTCGGTTTCCACCGCTCGCTCGATCCTTTTCGTGTAGTGCACGGTCTCGTTCGCGGATCATATCCGCAAGCTCGAGATTCTTCGTCTTGATTTCGCGTTCAAGCTTCTCCCGTTTGTCAATGGCTTCCTGTGCCGAAGCTGCCTTGAGCTGTACAGATTTGAACTTCTGAAGGAGATCAAGATGCTCTGTTCGCAGCTGTGAGTACAGTTTGGCCAAAGCTTCGTACTTTGTTCGCCATGTATTCAGCTGTTCTTGCAATGCTTTGATTTGGTCGTCCTTGCTTGTAATTTGTTGGCCGTAACTAGCTTGGATCTGGTGCAGTTCGCTCTCGAGGGCCTTCACGCGCTGATCATACTGTTGCAGCATCAGCTGATCACGTTCGTACTGTGCCCTCGCATTTAAATTTTCTTGCTCAAGCTCTGCCAGCCGTCCTTGGGTTTGCCATTGTGTCTGTTGCTGCATCAGCGCCTCTTGTTCTCGGCGTTGCTGCTCGGCAAGTTGGCGCTGCTGTTCCTCAAAGTTCTGTTGGGCTTGCAAAGCTGCCTGCTGCTGGGCGTAGAGCTGTTGGGCTTGCCTTTCCTCCAATACTCTCTGTTGCTCCTCGTACTCCTTTTGTTGGCGATTTTGTTCGTTCTTCCAGAACTCACTGATATCGTCCGGCTCCTCATTTTTTGGTGCAATGACAGGTGTCGGTTGGCGTTCCACCTCCTGCTTTGGGCGCTGTGGTAAGCTGGGTGCGCTGTCGTCCTCGGCAAGGAGATTGGGCGGATCTTGAGGCAGCTTGGGAACTGTTATTAGGCTTGTGAGATATCGCAAATTGGAGCACTCGTAGTAGAACTTAATCAACCGGTAATGCTGGGCATCGTACCGGCCCCGTAGAGGCTCCAGAGCTTCATCGTCACCGGTAGTTGTATGCATTGCGCGAAGCATACTTGTAACAAACTTGTAAATCCCATAGCTCTCCTGAACCAGTGGTACCAGGGCTGAGATCCGGCATTCATTGTTTGCGCCGCTCTTAAAATGGGAGAAAATTAACTTCTGGAACTGCTCGATCTTGTCCTGCAGCTGCATGAGGTCTGTAATTGTCTCGTAGCCCTCATTTGGATCATTTATTGACTTTAAGCTGATGTATTCCTCATATTCAAAGGTCCCATTGAATTCTGGATGCTGTTGGTGAAAGGTGAGCTTTGCAAGAAGGAAGTAGACGTATTCTTTAATCAACGGGCCATAGCCTCGGAGGCCTTCTCCAGACATTCCACGATTCAAACTGTCGATCCAGCTTCGATTTGCCATAGATTCTCGAAGTGTTATGGGATGCCCCTCTTGTAAAACTTTGTGTACTGTGATGAGTGCTTTGAATGTCTGGATCTCGTCTGCAAGTATAGGTTGCCTATAGTTTATCACTATTAGCTGAATGGAACAACAAAGGCCGCAGAGGTCTCTCATCATCTCGAACTGAGCAGATCCGTGACTGATATCATATTGTACTCACACCTTCATCCCAGCCCAAAAGGACTGAGAGCTCCTGTGGTCCCATGTATACACAATACAACTCCTCACATGCTTTCGTTTAGGTGCCGATTCCTCAATGCTGGTGGCTTTTCGGATGTTGATGGCCAGCTCACTCTCAGACCTATATCGCATTTAAATTAGTTTAACTTCAGGACGATTTAAACCTCTGTTAGAGATCTACCAAGGCAACGAGATTGGGGGTAACAGACTTCGCATTGTCGACGTGTCTTGCTGTTTGTAGTGACATGTTGAAACTGCAGCAGCGGACACACCCGCGCACAAGAAATAAAGCGCAGTATATCAACAAAAGGAATCGAGAGTAGCGATATAATATGCCGTAGTTTGCTTCTGTTGTCTCCGTGAGTGAGGCCGCGCAATACAATAAACTTGGGAGCGAGGCTCAAACGGCAAGCTCCGGTCTCCATGACGGGGTGTGGGGCTGGCCAATTATTCGCCTCTCCACATAATCTTCAGGTTCAGTAGCAATAAGCCAAGAAAAATGTCACAACCACCAATAATGAGGTCCTTAAGAGTAGAGTTGATGAAACTCCAAGAGGTTCCATAGTACTGTAGTAGGCTTCATTATCATTTCACTGTTATGGTATTCACTGTTGGGGTATATATTTGTTTGATGAAACCCCAAAAAGTTCCTTACTAGAGCAGCTTTTTCTGTCATTCGCTGCAAGGCATCTATGGATAATGAAGCCGGAGTAAATAAGCACAAGCACAGCAGTTTTAACTGCGTTGGGGGGGGGGTCTTCCCATCTAGCCCCACTCAATGTCACCGTAACACAGACTCCTTGCAAGTGATACTCGGGGAGATATAATTGGAGCTTGCCAATGAACCTGATGGTGGGAATATCTGATCAAAATGTCTGTGAAAGTCAATAGTTTCTCTTGTGGCCAAAGTCAAGCCGAGAAAAGCCGGCCGACATGACGATGAGCATGAAGCAGTAATATCGTCGCGAGAGAGGACAAGAATCCTGTTTGGATTATTTTTCCAGGCACAGGTTGGTAATAAGATCCCAGTGCCATATTTCGCTGGAGTAGGGGGTCAAGGCTTCGCTGTGCAATGCAGGGTACGCTTTGAAATTTTCCAAAGGTCGATCAAAATGTACTTGAATTAACATATACAATTTCTGCTATGATCCAGAACTTCTGGTACTGCCATCCCCGTTGGTTAGTGCAGGCTCCCCGTACTTTCTAGTACATTTATGGGTAAGAGGGGATCTTCCTTTGCTGATGTGCCAGCTTCGTCGTTGGCTTCGTCGTTGGCTTCGTCATCGTTGTCGCCGCCTTCCCAACGAGAAATATAAGCATTTGCGGAGTCTTCCGTTGGGGATACCGGCTCGGAGTCTGGCGCTGCGACGACGAGTACACCTTCCTCTGAAGCTGCATAGTCATTGCGAGAATGCCGCTTAGGTAGTGGTGGGGCTTGACGGGATGTGCTGGAAGATCTGGAGCTTCGCGCCTTGACTTCAGACGGTTGTCGGGTCAGATACGGAGGAGGGAGTGGTCTGCGTTTTGGAACTGGAATAGGTGCAGTTTTGGTCCTTCTGTTTGGCAGCGGTAAAGGTGTGCCCGGAGGCGGTAATGGTTTCCCGCGACCCATTGGCTGCGTCAAATCGGGTGTTTCACTTCCAACTTCAGAAGCCATGGATATCTTTGTTTGGTCACGGCTTCTTTGTAGCGCGTTTATTCCCCATTTTCGAGCGTTTTCAGCTGCATTGGCAACTGCGCTAAGAGTATTCCGTTTTGGGGTCGATCCTCTGCCAACACTAGCTCCGGCTTCTGAATCCTCCATCATGTTCAGCGAACCATTTGCGTCTTGGCCGATAAGGCCCAGGTGCGAAGAGCCTATGGCCTCAGCGTGCGAACTATCAGAAAACTTGCCACGGCTTTCTGCAAATGTCTCTTCACTTTTATGCTGGTTTAGTTTGAGGCTCTCTGTATCTGCTCTTCTCAATTTATCGCTAATCGTGGAGTCGAGTTCAGCACATTCAACATTGTCTGCTTCTCGTGAGGAAAACGACGATATACTGCCAGACTTGGGTTTCAATATACTAGAAGGCTTAGATGGAGACCCAACAGGGCTGGCCGTTGCTGAAGGTGGAGGTGACTTTGCGGATAGAGCAGCCATGGTAGAAGCCGCTGAACTGTGGTCTGAGGAGCTTTCGACCTTGAGCGCGTCGATGTTGGTATTATCGGTGCTTACAACGGCACTCGCGAATGAGTGCTTTCTGATCGATTTTGGTTTGTTAGAAGTCGCCGATGACTTTGTTTCGACACTAGTAGATGATGCACTCTTTTTAGAGGGTCCTAGGTTGAAGACTGACTTTGCGGTTTTCCGAGCGAAAGACTCTACATGTAGGCTGGATTCCAGAGCGGGGGTACTCATGCTTTTCCCTATCGGTGGAAGAGACGAAGATGTCCCGTTTTCTACTTGCTCCAGCTCGTCTACATCTCCATCCTCGGCGATTATGGTTTCGAGGGTTTGTGATGGTCGGGAAAGTTCGCTGTCTGTCCAGATACCGCCCCGCCACTTCTTCCCATCCGTATTGAAAAACGCAAGGTCATCCCAAAATGGCATAACAATGGACTCGGCAATGACCTCCTTGATCCTGTTCTCTATCTGGCGGAGAATCAGAGTGTAGGTAATTTGTCTGGAGCTGACAATTGGCTCGATAGACATATCAATTCGTGGAGCCGTCTCGAACGTCATCCAGAGACGGTTGCTCGGTGGCGGTTTAATTCTAAGAAGCATGTGCCCCTCGACCCGCCGAATGGTAACTGCCAGGACTAAGTCTACCTCTCTGGCTTTGAACCTTGAACCGAGTTCTATCCTTGCAGTTGCAGCTATTTCAACGCGAAAATTGCCTGTGTAAAGCATGTCGCCTTCAATCGTACAATCGCCGTCGACAGTAAGATCTTTTAAACGCGGGTTGGTGATATATGGGGCCCCCTCACCCATATCAACGTTTCGAAGAACAATCTTGGACAGAAATGCAGGCTTCTTAACTCTTGATATCTTTTTGGTAATTTTGGCTCTAATAAAGGCCTCAACATCCGGTGTTTTGTAAATACCGAGGAATATTCTTCCGAGAATAGCATTGAACCAGCGTATCTGCATATTCTCCTCGGAAGAATGTAGCCGTTGGACCAATTCAATAATGTGCTTGACATCGAACTGTAGAGGCTTGGGAACATTGCTTGAATCTTCAGGGCGTCTTTGCACATTTTTTAGCAATGCGAAATAGAAGTCTTCCTTCTCAGAAAGGCTATCGGTAAATAGATAAAAAGGTTTCGAAGGTGTTCCGTCAGGCGTCATTTCTCCAACATCAGCTCTCCGGGTCAAGCATATGGCATTACGCTTGATAAAAAGCTCTCCATCTGGTATCTCCTCGCCTCCGCCATATATACTGACATCGTGGTGTGCCAGGGATAGCACATAGCGGACTTCGAGTTGCTCCTCAGTGTCGAAGAGTAGGATATGTTGATGCCTAACAAATTATTAGCTACAGTACAAGTTAAAAAATTAACGTATTGCCGTTCCAGTTTATACCATACCTTAACACAACATAAAATACATTTCCACCTCTACTGGTTGGCTTCCCGACGCCCTTGATATCCAACGGATTTGTGTCCTTTTTTCGGTCGAATATGCTGCGGTACATACTTTGGTATACACTTGGGCTTGGCGATGTGACAACTGTAGAGCCTGTGGGAGTTGTTCTCTCCGGTGGTTTGCCATTAATGCCGCCAGGGACATATTCGCGGCAAACGGCGAAATATCCAGCAGCTACGTCGGACTCTTGAGAGCTGCGAGACTGAAACTTCTCATCCAAACTTTTGGAAGCTGATCTAATAGCATCCGCTCGGTCGCCATCCCGCAAAAGGCCACTGCTTCCTGGTGCTCCTGGCACCTCTATCGGGGCCTTGCGGACGGGGAACGTCAGGTAAGCATGTATAATGAGGACCACAACGAGAAGAGGGAGAAAGGTAAGGCCACCAAGAACGTAGACGAAAAGGAAATAGGTGACCCCTCCCATCATGGTCTATCAATAGGCGCCTCTGGATATACGCACAGCCCAAATAGAAATTACGTGGGGTTGGCAATGACGCACGTCGGATAGGAAGGTCCTCCTCAGCCAGCAAGGTGGCATCTGAAGTTGATGTGGGCGGAAGGTGGGTGCACGGACGACGCTGACCAATAAAGTTTAGCGACATTTTCAGAACGACCTGGGCGGGTAGCGGGTAGCGGGGTAGCCTCTGAGCTATACAGTCCATCAGCGTCAAAGGCTTTCTCAAAGGATTAAAAGCGCGCCAAGTCAGAGGTTGTGTGTATTAAATTAGGAGAAGTTTCCCGAGTTATATAATTTAACTCGAAAGATGCGCCACATATATTACAGCCCGGCATACCTGCACAGTACCACCACTGATCCTGAAGTCTCGAAAATGTTGGCGGGGTTCTTTGTGGAAAGATAAACTGTGAGTGCACATTTGGCTCGAGGGCCTTGCATGTGTGTATCCAATTACCATTCCAGGTCTTCATGGCCGCCAGTATCTCCTTGCAATCTCTCCATCAGACGCCCGGCGACTTTCCGCTCTGTCGTAAGCCTCGCCTTTTCTTTCACTCGCGAATAAAACACAGGACAATCTTTGCTGTCGCACCTGACCTCGTCAGTCCAGGGTATATTGGAGCAGCTTCGGCAGACATTTTCCAGTGCCTGATACTTCCTTTCCATAGCGGCTAGCCTGGTCTGCAAAGCTAACATAGATGATGGGCGATTCCCAAGGCATGTTGGGCAGATAGCAGTGTTGGATTCTAGCTTTTCTTGACAAACGAGACACGACGATGACTTCATGTATGATTCTAATGTCTTTTTGCTGAATGGAAGATCTGCTGGCTCACCGCTCAGCTGCGGATCGACGTCTAGGCGCCGAACCCGTTGGATCTTGGGCATTTCGTCGTACCAACTGCGAACGTTCGCACCCACAAGGCTGAATATTCGTTCCAATGGGGGGATCAAGTTTTTTGAAATGTAATACTCGGAGTCAAGCTCATTGTGGTCGCTTTGTAGCAACGTCTCAGGAGCGACGCATCGATCAATTAGTCTTGCGCCTGGCGCTCCAGTAATGACTACGTATGGAACTCGCTCACCGTGTTGGGGCTCAACTCTGTGGTCTTCCAACATGCGCTTTATACTGATGAGCGCACCTGGCGGCGGAGGCCCCTTATCGCTATAAGATCCAAGCCTCACTTCTTTTGCGAAGCAAAAATCCTGGATTGACACTGAGCCTGTCATTATCTTCTCGCACTGTGCCTGAAAGTAGCCTTTGACGGCGCTAAGATCTGAAGACCGGAAAAGAATCTTCAAAGCCCTCTCTTCGATTTTTTGTTCAGCTGGAGTGCCGTCACGTCTAACTGTTTCAATTCCTTTGGCATCAAATTTCGGTTCCTGTTGGTCCTTTTTCTCATATTGGAAGCCGACGTAGCGTTTCTTTGCAAGAAGCACACAGGGAAGATATACTTTCTCAAATTTTAGCTTCACTGGTCGTGGGTTCATATTTGTAACCCTTTCCGCGATCTCATTCCCAATGTCAAATGCTTGGTCCTTGGTTCTTCCTTTGAGATATATGAAGATGCTATCTGTATCTCCATAAACGACTTCTGCGCCCCAACGCTTGACCGAATGTACGAGAGCAATCGCCTTCTCCAGCGTCTCGCGTGCAGTCTGGACAATACTATCTGCAATTTCGGCGCACGGCATGCGGCCAGAAAAAGACGCCGATGTGTAGCCATAAGTAACGTTGGCTATTAATTTCAGCGCTAGTTGCCTATTATTTAAAAGTTTTTGCGTAGTTTTGTCGTTTACGTCAAATTTCATCCCACTCTTTACCATCACTCGGGTCTCGAGGATTTCTCCGAGCATCTTTGCAAGCAGAGATTTTCGAATCTCGGGTTTGGTGTACATCATTCCATTTGGAGAGATGTTTATGAAGTCCTTCAACAGCTCCAGCAGTCGATCTTGTCGTTTATATTCGCTGAAGCCCATCTTGCCAGCCCCACCGCGCCAGTTCACAATTCGCCCCAGGAATGTCGAGTAGCAATAATTATAGGCGATCATCACACTTGGATACAAGCTCTGGAAGTCCAACACCAGTAACGGGCTGGTATAAAATGCACTCTGAGGCTCCATAACCAGTGGAAGACACTCCAATGCATTTTGTGCACCAACTTGTTTTCGGCTAGGAGACACCAATACGAAATTTTCTGGTTTAGCAATTCGGAACATGAGAGATTCCACCTTGAATTGCGAGCCTCTTGAAAGGACGGAAAAAAAGTCCACGCCCAGCAAACGTGCTTGCTCGCTGGTCCTTGTAATAAGCTCGTTCTGGTCCAATATTGCGAGGTCAAGCTGCACTCGACACAAATAATAATCAATAACTTTTGCCAGGTCTGCAAATTTTCCACTGGTATACCACAAAGTTAAGTCTCGCCAGGCATAGTGGGGAATTCGGCGATGTAGCAGATGAAATACCACATTTTCCATCGTATATTGCAGGAGGTTGAGTTCGTTCCGCATGGCTCGCCATATATTTATCATGTGACGTCCAGTGACTAAAATCGCTGAGGTTTGTCTAAATCCCCATTTATCGCTGTCTCTTTCGGAATGCCCGTGAGAGTGTGTGCGCATGCGGGAAAGCTCCTCACAGAGATTATACTCATACTTCAACTTTGCCCGTTCAACCAAGTAGCCCCATGAGCAATTATGAACTTCGTAGCCCGTTAGAATATCAGGGTCATATGTTCTTACAATTTCGACGATTCGAACAAGGAGGTCAAGCTCCGAAGATTCTTCGAAGACTTGGATTGGAGTTTGTTTGGCTATGTTCTTCGCCGCCTGGCCATCCTCTGACGAAACAACGATTCCTACATGGCTAGCCGCGCCAGCTCCGGGGTCATCAGGATGGTCCTCTCCCAACTGCAGACTCCAAAACGCGCACTGTATTTCATCTTCTTGTGGGTTCGGGGCTAAATTGCCTCGGGTATTGATATGAACTTCAAGGCTCATCACACTCATATACTGAGCATTATTTTGCAATGTTGACGTTTTCTGTGGCTGGGTATATTGAAAACCGTGTTTATTCGTCTGTGTCGGGCCTTCGATTTGTGAGTGGACACTGTTTTCAGGTTGCAAGCCAGTTTGTCCCTCTGACTTCAGGGTTATTGACATTGTTTTCGCCAAGATCTCCTTACATTCCCACTCCGCTACATCGTTAAATGCTGGCGGTGGTTCTCCAATTTCCCAAACTCGTAATCTGCACCGTTGCTGCCGACGATCATATACGTGCTTTTCGCTTAGTTTGTTATACACAACCGCAATCTTTTCTCCTAAACTAGCAGCCGAGGTACCCGTTTCGTCAAAATCCGGAAGAAACGGGACAGTCAAACTCTCAAGCTTAAACTCTTTGCCCGCCCATTCTGTAGGTCGCTCAGGCACATCAAGTTCATTGCCATAGTAAGGACCTTGATATATGACAGGTGGATGGAGGCTAGGGATGACAGTTTCTTTCAGAGGCGGTGATTTGGCGAAAGCCACGACATATTTGCTTCGAGCCACCCAGTTTGTGCCCCTTAAGTCCCAAATTATACTTGAGACAAGCTTAAGTTGTTGCCCACTCGGAGATGGAATGTTACGTGCTTCTGGTTCGAGTTGGGTCTGTATCGAAGGGGGTGCAGCACCGAACAGATTTTTGCTTTCATTAGAAGCTGTCTTTCCCTGGTCTTGAGAAGAACCGCACTGTGAAAGCCTAAACATCGTGTCTGTTTCTTGTGGATCTGTGGGCTCCGGATTCGGGCGAGGTTGAGGATCCAGTTTACCACTGCCGGTATTGGGGCGCGCCAGTTTTTGGCCCGGGTTCAGAGTATGAGAAAGGCCATTGACAGTTGGCAACAGTGGCAGGTTATGCTGGTCTATTTCCGAAAGCATGCTACCCTTTTTTCTGGCATTGCAGTTTCCGTTTTCTGCCATGCTTTCATATCCTGGAAGTGCTTGGTGGCTAACTATGGGCCGCGATTCAATGGCGAAGGAAGTCGGGGTGATTGGCGCAATAACAAAGTCAAATTTACGACGTTTGTTATACCCCTCGTCAGAAGGCATCAGAGATATTGATCGTTTAAGGCTTGGTGGCTTGCTTTCCCCCAGTGATGTTGCCACATTTATATCTTGGAGCCCTTCGGCCGTAACTTCCGAAGAAGCAACCTCTGGGGTAGAATTAGGGGTTGCCTCTCTTTTAGGTTCATAGGTTCCTGTCTTTGTACGGTGATCTCTGCCGCCCAGTGCTATAGACGAACATAGATCCCCAGCTACATGCACCCTTGACGCATTGCTCAGTGGCACAGTGTTGGGGTCAACCGTATGCTCGAATTTGAAACTGTTAGTCGCCAAGATGGGTGGCAGGACCGTATTGCCCCTTTTCTTTTGTGGTTGTTCAATGTCACGTATGATTTCGTCATCTGAATCATATGGGGACTCATTCTCGTCAGAGACGTTGAAGATGCAGTTCTCGTCGACTTCGATATTCCCAGGTACGAACTCTTCCTTTGGAAGTACTGAATTTTCCTCGTTCTTCAGGCCAAGAATTGGTCCAAGGTTTTCGGGGTAGAGGTCTTCCACAGATTGGAAAGTAGTATTAATATAATCCTCGGCCGGCTTAGGCTTAATGAATGTGTCAAAGGATACATTAGATCCATCGCTCTTAGCTCGCTCTTCCTGTATCCTGTTATGTACCAACTCTCTGTACTCTTCCTCGTGCGCCCACCGCCCTTTCTCAGAGCTTCGGAGACCAGCAGACATGGAAATTAGAACTTCGGGGGGGAATGCGTTGCTTCCAGGTTCCGCAACTTTCATTTTGGCTTTGCGACGCTTGGTTTCATCTCTCCACAATTCCGACATGCTGTGGACCAGCTTTTGATCTAGTGGAAGCGGGTTTGACCGCTCAATGAAATCATGATGGAGCGGTCTCTGGGCAATTTCCTGCCTATTAAGAATGTCTTGGACCATGATATCCACCTCAAGAGAGCAATGGCTTAGCCTCGGGAGTTTAGCTTCGCTTATGACAAACTCAGCAGGAATAGAACGATCATGCCAGAGGTGTGATAGCCTGTCCAGCTCCTCATACTTTGGAACTGGCCCTCTAAAGTATACCCGTTGGTTGTCGATATAGCCGCAACCATATAGGTTGTAGTCAGTCATCCATTGCATAATAAACTGTAAATGCGCTTCATAGGGTTGGAACACTCTTTTCATAATGGCACCTTGCCTAAGGAGGTCGGCAAGACGAGTCATAACCGCTGGGTCTAAGGCATAAATTTTGAGGTAATACTGATATCCAACATGATAACCATAAAAGGGAACCCCTTTTACCAGCGTTATACGGGCAATAAACCTTGTTCTGCGGTCATACACGCTCCTCCGATAACTCACAGCAAGCGCGTGGTCAATTGAAAGGTGAAGCCTATGGATATAGGCACCGACTAATATCACAATAAGACTTTATCCTGGCTTCTCTGGGGCGACTGAGGACTTACTTTCATGAGACGTGACCTGACCATTATAGTCAATATAGAGATATGGGAATGTGCCATGTATATGTGCACAAACTTTTTGGCCAGTTTCAGTAGTCCCAAAGACTCTGATGACAGGCACTTTTGGTTCATTGTTGATCTCTGAAGGTGCCACATCACGACGGAGTTGAGGGTCAAATCGAGTTGGAAACGCTTGGTAGTGGTCAATACAGTTCAGTCGCACCCTGAACAGATCCATTCCGAGAACCTCGCGACGAGGGTTATCAAGTCATCAGTCCATAGTTGAACTGGTAACTGGGCTCTGAGTGTCGAATGTGCTTGTGTGGCGCGACGCGTTCGTCCTTATCAATTGAAACTCGAAATCACGTGCTGATAAGGCTCATTTATATCGCAGATGGGGCGCGCATATGAGCCTTGAGGCGACAAATACAAGACAAGACTGTTTAAACCCAACCTCAGATATATCTCCTTAAAAATGCCACCTGCTGGGACTCAACCACTTAAGCCTCCGGCGCCATCCGCTGCTTCGAAAGAAGCCAACGAATATATCCCTTCTTTCATCTCCAAAAAGCCATTCTATATTGGGGAAGATGACCAGAACGATTACCTCGAACACCAGCGGCTACAGAAGGCGCAATCCGACCAATCCAAGTGGTATGATAGAGGCAAGAAGCTAGGCCCCGCGGCGACAAAGTTCAGAAAGGGTGCATGTGAGAACTGCGGGTCTATAACACATAAAACGAAGGAGTGCCTTAGTCGCCCAAGGGCGAAAGGCGCAAAGTGGACAGGACTCGACATCCAAGCCGATGAAGTAATACAAGATGTCAATCTGGGTTGGGATGCAAAGCGAGATCGTTGGAATGGATATGACTCGAAGGAGTATAAGACGGTTATCGAGGAATATGCCCAGTTGGAAGAGTTGAGGACGAAATCCGCCGCAAATGAAGCAGCAGACGAAGGAGAAGCCGGAGCTGATGATGGTGCAAAATACGCGGAGGAGTCTGATATGGGAAGGCAGCAAAGCACGTCGACGAGACAGTTACGCATTCGGGAGGATACCGCAAAATATTTACTGAACCTCGATTTAGACTCTGCAAAATATGACCCTAAGACAAGGTCCATGGTGGATAGTGGAGCAACAGCCGATACTGCCGCTGCACTGGTGGCGGAAGAAGGGTTCATGAGAGCATCTGGAGAGGCTGCGGAGTTTGAGAAGGCACAGAAATACGCGTGGGAGTCTCAAGAAAAGGCTGGTGATACAAAGCAACACCTCCAAGCAAACCCCACCTCTGGCGAATATTATAGGAGAAAGGAGCGTGAAGAAGTTGAGAAGAAGCGATTACTGCAAAAGAAGATGCTGGAGGAGAAGTACGGAGCTTCGGGGAGCACTGTACCCCAAAGTCTTCGCGACACTGCTATTATCGAGTGCGAAAGGTTTGTTGAGTACGACGAAACTGGCGCACTTAAAGGGGCGCCGAAAGCAGTGGCAAAATCAAAGTATAAGGAAGATGCTTTGGTTAATAACCATGCTGCTGTGTGGGGTAGCTGGTGGTCAAATTTCAAATGGGGCTATGCTTGCTGTCATTCAATAGTCAAGAATAGCTACTGCACAGGCGAAGCAGGGAAGGCGGCGTTCCACGAAGCAGACCACCTTCGTACTGGTGGAGCTCTTGAAAGAGAAGATGCGCCCCTGGAAATAACCAGCTGGCCGGAACGCGCTGAGTCGGAAGCGGAAGAATCACCCAACAAGGACTCAGCAAGCCAAGATGCTGCGAAGAAGCGAACCTTGGAGGAGATGAAAGGCGATGTGACAGAAGAGGATATGGATCAGTATCGGCGGAAACGGGCAGCTCCAAATGACCCCATGGCTCACCTCCTAGGCAAGGATCAGCTTTTGTAAATTAAATATTGGCGTGAAATGTTGACTATACTTAGCGGGAGTTGTCTCGTTGCACATTCTGCCGTGGTGGGCTATTCGGAGTTTATGAAGCCCTGTCAAGAACAAAATGCTCCTACAATCCGAAATGCGCTCCATGTTAATATATCTTGGCAGCTGTTTCGCTCTATTTGTGAATCGGATCGCTATTTGATAAGACGTAAACATTATTGCAACCAGTTGTCTCAACATGGTGTTGCAGGAGCTGGAGTTGATTGGGATTAGTAAATAAAAAAGAATGTATGATGGCTGCAAAAAATACATTGCTTGCAAGCAGAGGCAGTAAACGAATCTGAAAGTTTACATAGAATAATCCCGTCATAGAAAATAACATCACCACCCCATTGATCTAGGGTTTCTGGCGATCTACTGGCGTTGTAAATCACATCAAATATGAAAGGTCAGAAGCTATTTAATCGATCATGGAGAACGTGAGAATTTATGAAGCCTTCGTTGGATATTTTGCTAACTCCTCGAACTGATATTACAGTCGATTCCAGATGAGCAGTGCCTAAAGTTCCGCGCAATGGCTAAAACCCACATATAGCATGAGTATGAATTTACTCTTCATCCTCCTCAGCATCATCACCACCGTTCTTCTCCTCCGCAGCCTTCGCCTTCTTGCGACGGACACGGCCTGGGCGGCCACCGCCGAATGGCGAGTTCAAAGCGAAATCGATGTGCTTCTGGGAGTCGAGGCGGACAACGAAAGATGGAACGTTGACGATTTGCTTGCCGACACGGATGTGTCTTTGGCGGATAAGAACACGGGCGTGGTGGATGGACTTGGCAAGGCCAAGCTTGTAGACGCAAGTCTGGAGACGGCGCTCCAGGAAATCCTCGACCTTGAGGGCCAGAACGTAATCGAGCTTCATGCGGGACTCGTCGAGGACGCCGACGCGAACGAGACGGCGGATCAGAGCGTTACCCTCGAAAAGGCGCTTAGGGTCCTTCTCGTCCAAGGTCAAAAGTTGACTGTCGCCATGAATTAGTTTCCAGTATAATTATTGTAGTAATAGTCACGTACCGGGCAGCACGACGGATCTTCGAGAGGGTGAGCAGCACGCGCCACACCTCGCGCTTGTTGCGCAGACCATATTCTCCAACGGTCTTCAATTCGGAGTCACTGAAACGGGGTCAGTCGATTGACAAACGACATGAACAGAGCACGCTCGTGTTCAGTGGCCGGAGTGTACATACAGACGAGCAGACTCGAAAGGACGCCTTGGGACCTTGTAGGTCTTCGAGTACGAGCGTCTATTGTTCCATGTCAGCTTTAGATCTTGATGGCAATTCGGAAATGATTGAGGCAAGCAAGAGAACTTACGGCGCCATTTTGCTGTTTGTCGAAGAAAAGTTGGTTGACACTCTCAATTCACGTTCGCTCTGGGATTGTTGAACGTTCGTAGAAATTGGTGGATCCTCGCTTAATTGAGTGTGCGATTTTAGTGGCCCTAACCTGTTCGGGTTAAGACCCAGGGTTTTCGCCCACCCAAAGAGTCTTGTGAATTCGAGAAACAGCATCACCAACGGTTCCAGCGACAGCGACAATTCCGACCAAACCCACGACAACCCCTTCAGTAACGCCGTCAAAATGGGTCATCCAGCTGGTCTTAGAGCTGGCACGCGATATGCGTTCAGCCGCGACTTCAAGAAGAAGGTGCGATTCAACAGCTCGAGAAATCTAGAGCGATGCGATACTAATATTCTGGCCAGGGAATGATCAAGCTGTCCACATACTTGAGACAGTACAAAGTCGGAGACATCGTGGATATCAAGGCCAACGGTGCTGTTCAAAAGGGGTGAGTGGCATTGGCATTCGGGGAAACACTATGGGCCGGGGGGCCCGTAGAGGGCAAGAATATGTTTCTAACTCGCAGACAGTATGCCACACAAGGTTTACCACGGAAAGACCGGTGTTGTGTACAACGTTACCAAGAGCGCCGTCGGAGTTATCATCTACAAGAAGGTCAAGCACCGTTATATCGAGAAGCGCGTTAACCTGCGCGTCGAGCATGTGTCTCTTTCCCGTTCAAGAGAAGAGTTCGTCCGCCGCGTCAAGGCCAACGCCGAGCTCAAGAAGAAGTCAAAGGCCGATGGCACCCACGTCCACTTGAAGAGGCAGCCGGCGATGCCCCGTGAGGCAAGGACGATTTCATGCAAGGACAACATCCCAGAAACGGTCGTCCCAGTGTATGCCAACCTCTTTTGGTACTTATTTGTTCTTCATATATCTGACTTTTACCAGGGCCTACGAGACGTTTATTTAGTTACATCGCGTCGTCGACTCGGTTATACTTGGGTTTTGCTTGGGGTCTGTGGTAGGTCTGGGGTCATTTGCATTGCATGGGACGAAATGACTGAGCCATACCATAAAGGAATAAGAGCCCGGTTACTTGAGACACAGAACTATGCTACGTGACATGCATATGTGAGATTGTTCAATAAAAGAGTTAAAGCATGAGAGGTTGAAAGTGATCCATCATTGATTCCCAGCTGGTTAGGAGGTACTCCCAAGGCAGGGGAGCCGATCTCGTTCCAGTGTTCATACGTCCCGCTGCCCATCACAAAACAATGCCACCGGTACAAATCCTGTTCGAGAATCAATAGCAAAGTATCTTCCTTATAGTGATAAATTCCCTGTTTCCTTTGCCCAGTCCTTGCGAGATCAACGACCATCTCGATGTAGGCCTGCCCCTGTACATCCTTATCATATTGTGCTTTCCGCCCTATCCTGAAAATAACCAATATCACCACACAGTACTCTTCGGCCGTAAGGTCATATCGGATGATGCAACTAGGGGCATCTAACTTTCCGTGCCTTCACGGCCACTGCCTGCAATAATATCCACGGCGTGACTCGTATAATTGAGTACCTGCCCAGGCACAGGCCCTCTGACTGTCTCGACTCCTCCCATTCCGCTCCTGCTGGTCGCACATTTCTTTTGTAGTTCCACGCCTGCAAGGTGGTGTGTGTATAGCGCTTGCCCTTGATGCACTACCTGGCGTGTTCTACTCGCATTGCGTGGTTTCGGACTAGATGGGCGCTCAAAGCCAACTGCTTCGGGAGAAGGTGTCGAGCTACCCTTGCAGTTTATGCCGTTCACAGCGGATTCGAGCGCCTAGTAGTTCTCATCTTTACTCAACTTCAGTGCATATAGCTCGTCTAACACATTTGCTGTTGTTGTCGATTTCAATGCGTGTCTATCTTCTAGCTTCATTAGGTTGGAGCCGAAGAGAACGTGTGCGGAGAGAGGTTCGACTGGACATCGAAATACCACCAGCGATAATCTCGTCAATTCTTGGCCGAATATCCTCAGGCTCTATCAGCGGAACATACGATCTCTGGATTCCTTTGGACTCATGTGAGTCGCAGGACTTGTTTCCGGTGTTCACCGAGTATACTGGTCCCTCCACCCAGCGGCCTAGCTGGCCCTCTAGTTCATGCTGGGATGGATCACTCACAAGCTTTGCTTGTGGTCTCTTAGAAGTATCGACCATAAGAAGCTCGCGCTGCCCACGGCCAATGACACCATATGGTTTTACCTCGCCGCTGTGGATCACAAGGGCAGCACAAGTATACAGCGTCACCTTCAACGGCAGTGCGATTCGCCAGCACAATGATCACTATCATCCTCGCACCATATTGAGAACTCCAGTCTCGCTGCTTAGTATGCAAACGCTTCCATGTCCGTCCCTTTCAAGGTGCTACTATATGATCTCGCATCCTCTCGTATGACCCAGGCCATTGCAATTAAAGCGATGTTAGCTTACTGGTGTAAAATGTAATACGCAAGTTCCCCAAAACTCTACGGCGCTTCAAACTTTATCTGAGACCCATGACGGATGGAAACATATCTAGCGCGTATGTATAGCTATAACTAGTTTCTTAGAACTCGCGTTCCGGTACGTATATCCTCGTAGCAATGTTCCTGTACCAACCAAGCTATTGTAAAATTCATCCGGACCTCCTAACGCCCAAGTATCATCTGT
The DNA here is from genome assembly GCA_000750925.1 of Pseudogymnoascus sp. VKM F-4518 (FW-2643). NCBI lineage: Eukaryota > Fungi > Ascomycota > Leotiomycetes > Thelebolales > Thelebolaceae > Pseudogymnoascus > Pseudogymnoascus sp. VKM F-4518 (FW-2643). The sequence goes on along the minus strand of JPKC01002385.1, from coordinate 22,144 downwards.
ATAATACAGAGACTGCTTTCTATAGCTTGCGATTGTCTCCCCTTTCTTGTTTAATGTAACTGCTAGGCTGTAGTATGCCGGAGAACTAAGCGGTAGTAGATTAACTTGTTGCGGTGGCTCACGAACAGCTGGACGGCTTGCCCTGGTCATCTTGAGGTTTCATCCGATTTCCCTAAGTTACCACGCGGTCGTATGGGAAAGGCTGCGGCCTTTCCTATAAAGAATCGATGCCCGCGGTTATCGATTCAATATGAGGAGTTGTAATGTTAGAGTGCTTTAGAGTGCATTACATGGATGGTAGTCCCTCAACACTAACGAAGGAACTTATCCTGATTAGTATTTTAACTATATTATTTTATAAATTTGTAAACCCACACTAAGTGCATTACTACCTATAGGCATACTCAAAAGTAATCAGTGTACAGACAGAATACATCACAACGTTATGAACTACTCGTGGTCTAGATAGAGCCTCGTTGGCATCCGATGTGTGTTGGCTCGTTTGGCGCAGGGGGTCGAACCACATCCTTGGCCCCCGGTTACAACGTCGACATATTTGCGGCCTTTATGTAGAGGCTGCTATCCATGAACAACTAGGTTAGCAGGTAGCAGGGTACAAGTGGTTGGTATATACAGAGTTGCTCATGTAGCCTAAAAATTCTTAGAAATACTGTAGATAACAGTTACTTCAGTTACTTCAGAAATTGAACTCAAGGGACAAGTCTATTACATAGTTATAATTTAGCATCAATTCGTATTGATGCTCAAATTATAACGCCAAGGCCGCCTAAGTACTTTACTCGCACTTGGAGCAGGTCACAAGTGTCCACTTTTCAGCCTGGTCCCTACTCCACCTTGACCTTGCCGCCGATGACCGTGACCATGAGATGTCGACAACCGGACCTTGCCCAGGTCACTTCAAGTGCTCCTCTACCACCTTCCCGCCTCAGCTACACTCCTCATCCCCTCCACCATTATATAAGGTGCCTTCATATCCATCCACTAGGCCGAGGACTGTACATATAATCTGACCGAGTGAGTTCTGACTTGCCACATCCATGATGGTCTAAATGCTTCATTCTAATCGTACATCGCTGGATAAAGCCATGATTGCAGGATGGGTCCTTCACCCACCATCAACATTATCGCGCAGCGCCAGCCCCAGCAGCCACGTCCGATCGTATTCAGCAGCTCCTAAAGCCCCCCCCGACTTGTCTTCGAATCGCACGGCGAGAGCCATATCTACATCCGCGCTTAACAACAGTTCCACAAACCTGAGCGCCAGCGCTGCGTTAGTGGGAAGCTCACAGCGCTCGAGCTCCTACAACGACGAGGACGAGAGTATGAGCACCATTCCGGACCCAAGAAGCCGGACTATGTCTCCTCCCGACGGCACACAGCCACCAAGCCCCTCACACCACCCGGACCTCAATGACGAAGTCGCGACATTAAGTAACAAGCTTATCAATGCAATCAACCATCAAGCAAATCTAGGGGACATGCTGAACCAGGCACGTTCGGAGCTGGATGCATCTCGGGAACGTATTCGGCAGCTTGAAGCTGAGGCTGAGGGTCATGCTAGCCAAATCACAAATGGCTCCCTGGTGGATTTCGGCGTTGTGAAGGCTGAAAGAACGAAGCTTTTAGCAAGTTTGACCGAGGAGGCAAAGAAACGTGGCGCTGCTGAGAAAGAGAAGGCAGCCATTGAATTGGAACTGGAGAACCTCACCACAGCTCTCTTTGAAGAGGCCAATAAGGTTTGTGTTTCACATTGTATGATGGTGTTTGCTGACCCCAGGTAGATGGTCAGTACTGCTCGAGAGAATTCTCAGCGAGATCACGAAGTCATGGAAAAGAAAAATGAGATGCTCAAAGCTCGACTAGCAGACACAAAGTCGCTACTCAAGTCACATCAAGAACAGCTAGCAGAACTGAAGCGAGTTATGGAGCAAATGCAAGAGCAGAATGAAGACCACCCCAATTCCTCCGCGCCGCCAACGCCTGGTTTGAAGCAGTTTGATGACAAGGACGACAGTATTGTGCCTGGGCCCGTACATGCACCCACGGAGGATTTAGAAGTCACGCCCTCTTATCCAACCAGCTTCACGCATCTGTTGCAACCTGTCCTTAGAAGAGATTTGGCTGCCTATGGCGACTTTGTAACGTTGGTGCGGTCGTCCAAGAATGGGCCAGGAAGCAGAGTGACGAGTGGATCGTACGGAGGGTTTTCGTTGGGGCTAGGACTTGGAGGGACTTCAAGCCAACCGTCACCAGTTCTGCGGCACACACCCTCCAATGGCTCGACTTCATCAATCGCAACTTCTACCACCGTTGCTTCGACTCCAGTCACACCTATCACACCTGCGTCCGCCGTCAGCACCAGCACCACACCAGCAGGCCCTCCAACTCCACTCAAAGAAACCCGCTTTTACAAGCGTGCATTGGCTGAAGATATTGAGCCAACGCTTCGCCTTGATACTGCTCCTGGACTCTCGTGGCTGGCTAGAAGAAGTGTTCTCAATGCCATGTGCGAGGGAACGCTCGTAGTAGATCCGATGCCAGTTCCTTCCACAGCGGTACAGAAACTATACGTGTTTGCTTGCTCGCTTTGTGGGGAATCACGGAAAGATCCAAAGCAAGCTCGAACGCATCGCTTTCGAACAAGTGAGAGTGACACGGCACAGAGGTATCCTCTGTGTAAATACTGCCTTGGGAGAGTTAGGAGTAGTTGTGACTTCCTTGGGTTCCTGCGGATGCTCAAAGATGGCCACTGGCGGTGCGAAGATGAAGAAGCGGAGAAGAATGCTTGGGAGGAGAGCGTAAGGTTACGAGAACAGATGTTCTGGGCTCGAATGGGTGGCGGTGTCATACCGGTTGGCGCTGCCCATAATCAACTTCCGGAAGTGACCCCAAGGGCTAGCGAGGAAGTTGAAATGCTGAAAGAGCTGGAAGAGACTGGATGTATAGTACCCAGGGACATTACACCGCTTCCTGACGATGCCACAGTATCGCGGATCGATCTTGGCGGAGATGAACCTTCGTCAATAGCAGCAAAAAAGAGAGCAAGTAAGAATCTGATAAACGACACGGCCGAAGGATTATGGAAGGCGGCTCAGGAGGATGCTATGGAGCCTCTTCCAAAGGAAAGCGAGCTAGCTGCTGCGTCTCCTGGAACAAAACAGGTTTCAGACGAGACGCCGCAGACAGAAGAAGGCGAGAAGTCGAACCGTGCCTCATCGCAGTCGCTTGCGGTATCAGAGCCGGGAAATAAAGAGGAGAAGAGGCTCTCTATCACTATTCCACGGCCGGAATAAACTAGAGATTCGGGAACTGGGCTCTTATTATATGAGAGCCGCAAATAATCATTTACGGCGCATGGTTTCGGGTTGGCGTGGGACGGCGTTTTTGGGGGGACAGGCAGCATTGAACGGATCCGTGGCATTTATGAACTGGGGAACCACATGTAAGGGAATAGAAGCTTCCTACTAAATAGATCGGCTGTCAAGTAGAGTACAGCCATGAATGATTCACAAAGTACATCACGAACAAACAGAATATCTGTAGCTACCCCTTCCCTACTAGTCCGGCAAACTTCAGCAGTTTTTTGTAGCGAACTATATTACACTCTGATATTGCAGTATGAAGCCAAGCTATGCTCTTTAGTTCCTGTTTAGGCCCCACAAGAGCATATCAGCTCCAGTTGAGTAAGTGTGGCGCTCATCATATCCTCGCACGTGATTGATGGCGGCCGTAACCCCGCATGAGGCTGGACTACAAAGCCAGGATAAGCGCATCTCGTGGACAACGGCCACACAAACGCCCTTTGCAGAGCCGCAGCGTGCAATCGACATCAAGCCCGATCGTACCAAGATCTTACTCTCTCTGTCAAGTCATCCATACTCCGCCCGCCAGATAACGATTCCTAGAACAATACGTCGGCCTTGTTAGCCAGCTTACTACTCTAACGGTCCAGAGAGGACGCCAGGAGGGACCCTTCTTAATTGTCCTCTGGGTTTTGTAGCGCGATAGGCGCGAAGACGTTTTGATCATGCAGGCCATGCCAGATGCGCGCCAGCAGTCCTTCGAGGAGATCTACGGCCCCCCGGAGAACTTCCTCGAGATAGAGGTGAGTCAAGCTTACCCCTCCTCAACCCTCATCACCCGCGAGACCCCTACTGACCCCCAACCCCTACAGGTCAAGAACCCCCGCACCCACGGCGTCGGCCGCGCCATGTACACCGACTATGAGATCCTGTGCCGCACCAACATCCCGGCCTTCAAGTTGCGCCAGTCCACGGTGCGCCGTCGCTACTCGGACTTTGAGTACTTCCGCGATATCTTGGAGCGCGAGAGCGCGCGTGTGACGATCCCGCCGCTGCCGGGGAAGGTGTTCACGAATCGCTTTAGCGATGATGTGATTGAGCACCGCAGGGAGGGGTTGCAACGCTTCTTGCAGATTGTGGTGGGACACCCGCTGCTCCAGACGGGGAGTAAGGTCCTGGCGGGCTTTGTGCAGGGTGAGTTTGTTCCTGGAGGATGGTATGAGGGATGAGACTGACGGAGATAGATCCAAATTGGGATCGCAATGCTTGGTGAACATCGGTGGGTGATGGTGTCAAGAAGGGAAAACGACAGCCTGGGAAATTGAGGAAGAGACGACGACCGAGACGGCAAGGGAGTGATCCAGCAATCATGGAGGATATGAGGGCAAAATGATGGAGAGGAAGTGATTCAGGAGCGGACACAATTCTATTCGGGAACTGGAGGGCATTTCGTAGCGCAACAACTGTGGGAAAGCGATTGAAGGATGATATCCAATTCATAGCGACTGGTTGCTGGGAGGGCGTTTATGCACGGCGTGTTCAGGGTGGACTTTTTCCTGTTTGCTTTAGCTCTAGCTCACTTTGTGCGTATGAATTATTGATATTTCCGAGGGCGTGTGTGTTGCTTCAGAGCATTGCTTTGTGATAGTAATAAAGTCTATGGGCTTGAACCTTCACTGGGAATAAGAGACCTTAATACTATCAACGACATTCAAGCACTCACGCCATATCTGCACCACAGTTGTAATCTCCATTCATTGTTGTACACCTCGTGATTAATTCTTACAAATATATCCAATATCCTACACCAAGCCGTAAAGCATAACGCCGTTTCCCCCATCACGACCTTCTATAATAGTACAATGCATCCTCATTCCTCATCCATCTTGAATAGGAGATCAAGAGAGGAGATACCCTCTCTCCGCTGCCCAGGACCCCCATGCTCAGCATGAAAGGTCCCACGTTTCTCATCTATATATACAATATGATACTATATCCTCGGATATACTCACGCCGGCGTGTCCAGAAACCTGAGGATAACTTCGTACATGCCGAACATGATTGCTGCGCTGGGCACTGTACGCAGCAGATGCGGCGTTAGGCCACCGTACATGGATGCCATGCCCTCTTCTTTCCAGACGAGCTTGAAGCACTGGATCAGACCGGTGTACTTTGGCTTTCCGCCAGCAACTGTAGGGGCCTGGCGAAGACGAGTGCGGACAACCTGTGGTTATGTCAGTTAACATGTCTCTGCCAAATACTGGATTGGTTTGAAGGTTAGGGGGAAGACATACCTCGTGGGGGTAGGTGATTATAGCCGCAACCAGCTTTGCGCCTCCGGCCGCGCCTACTTTCCCTGTCCACTCAACCGTTCGATCCCATATATTCTTATCTCGTCCACTCATTTCAATCTTTTCCTCCCTCCTCCTCAGGTATCCCTTCATCTGTTCATAGAGCACCCACTGCAGGGTGCCTTCGGAAACCCCCAGATAACTCGCACTCATCCCTTTGTACATGCCCCTAATGCCCTCATTTCTTATTATCTGTTTTACACAGTCCCAACTATTCTTGTACCTCCTCACCGCCGCCTCCCCCGCTCTCTCCGCAACATTCTTATCGAGCTGCAGCCGAGTCTTGATCATCCAAATCGGATTCGTCGCCGTGCTCGTCACCACGCCCGCCGTCGCCGCCGCCAGCAAAACAACCCACGAGTTCTCCTCCCCGTGGTTAAAGTTATCCGCAATAATCCTTTTCCCATTGCCATACACGTAGAAGTTGATGCTCCGCGCCGGCACCACGCCGACCAGGTTAGGGCCCAACCCCTTGAAGAGCGCGCGCCACCCCTCGACCTTGTGCACGCCGAAGAGGATCTGGAACGTTTCGCGGAAGTGGAGTATCGCTGAGCGCGCGGGCGAGAGGTGCGCGTGAGGCGAGATGCCCATGCGGGCCCGGTTGGATTGGAGTTGGGATTGGTAGAAGTCGGATTGCAGGCGGGTTTTGAGGACGTCCAGGGGCGCGGTTAGGGCAGCTGCTGTCATGCCTCCGACGCTGGGAGATGTCAGTTTTTGGGCACGGAGAAGGAGCCTAAGATAGGCTGGGAAGGAGCAAGGGGACGGAGAGCCAAATGGGTATAGGGGATGGGGGAGACGGACCCTCCAGCGACAAGATGCGCCCATGACTTTGCCACCGGGAGGGGCTTTCCATTTATTGGCTTCGCGGCGGCAGCGTTATTGAATGGTAGGACATCGCCATTTTCCCGCGACCCGACCAGTTGCGCAGGTACGGATGGTGACGGAGACGCGCCCTGACGAGTTGAGGTGAACGAGGACATGAACGGGGATGGTTGGTTGCAACCCGGGCCGGAATTCGACTCAGGGCACGCCGTATTAAAATAGTTTTAGATTATCATGAAATATAAATCAAAGAAGGTTGAAGAGAAGGATATGAAGGGCAGTACAAAAATGAGGGTGGTAAAATATGTTGGGTCTGGAAATTATTTATCTCTCTCTCCCTGCTTGCTGGAGAGGACATATAAATTTTGTGACCCGGATAGCGAAAAATGAGCGGAACTAGCCGTCATTTGGTGACAAGCACTTTCGGTCCATGTTCCGGAGCGTCCGGGGAAGCCAAGCCCGATTTAGCCCAGGGCATACTCACACGACCACTCCTTAATGACAATAATCCACAGGATACTCTAGTACAGGCTCAATTACTCGAACCGTCTTAAAGTTAGAAGAGGAACTGTCCATAATAGCAGTGCCTACAGCAACTGTACTTCAAGTAGAGGCGTTCAATCACTGAGGGCTACTGTTGATAAGCCATAAGAGCCCCTCCTCTAGACGTCTGAGCGGCACGAGTATTAGAAGTTACAATTTCTTTCAGCTAGTGTTCACATAAATCACATAAATATTACTGATCTGATATACAAGTGGAACCTATCACCGCCAATTCCTCATCGTTACCCAACCCCTTACAAATGAAACATTTTATACCGTTGGCTCCGGCACATCGCTCGCAGGCTTAGCCTCTCCCTTCTTGGCATTCTCAACAGCCGCCTCCTTCACCAGGTCCTCCTCCGCTTCGCTCTGCGACGCTGGCGCAGCCACAGATTCCTTCTCTGGGATGCCCACGGTCTCGCGATCCACATTATCGACATCAGGGTGGGGAGGGGCAACAGGAGCTTCCTCTTGGTTGATCTCAACTCCCGCCGCATCGACTACGCGGGTGCGTGTCTCGTAGCGCGTTTGGAAGCTGACTTTGCCTTTAAGAGCCTCGACTTGCTCCTCGTTGAGAAGGTTGCCGTCTTGGTCGCGGTACTCGACTCTCTCCTCGCGAGAAAGCACGCTCTGGCTGCCTGCATTGGCTGGTGCCTCGCTGTATACAGGGGCATCAGACATCACGGGCTGCTCTTTCTCGACGATGGGTTGCTGGGCCTGTTCCTGGACCTTGGCTTCTGGGATTGCTGCTGGTGGTGCCGGCGCGGATGTTGGCGCGACGTTGGCGACTGGGGATTGCACCTGCGTGACAGAGTATTGATCATACTATACATCGTTAGCATTTCGGTACTGTTAATGGTTGACACCGCGGTTTGTGGATGTCCGCAGTGGTGGATTGGTAATACTTACAGTGGTGTGGAAAGTGTTGCAGTCCCAATCCCACTTGCTGAACAGCTTCACCTGCTTGCATGCGGATTGAGTCCACGGGTTACCATATGCCAGAGGCGAGTACAGGCCAAAGACAACCATGCTGAGACCCAAGAAAACAACGGCGCCGAGCTTGCCAATTATGGGGCGCTCACGGAGACCAATCCCTGGGATGCGGTTGGTAATGTAATCGTATGTCTGGCAAAGCGCCATAACAGCGAAGTACAAGGCTGGGAAGTAGTGGTGCAAAAACAGCTGGCGCTGCATGAGGAAGAATGGGAAGTAGTGGAAACTCCAGCCGAGGATAGAGGTGCCGATTTCGTAGCTAAATCGCTTAAAGGTCGAGTTGTTGAAATCTTTGTAGCCACGCTGCCATCTTAAAACGGCAATGCCCTGGAAAACCGCGAAGATTGCAACAGCCAAGGAAGATGACCACCAAATGATAGGGTTTCCAATGAGATAGATTTGACGATGCTCCTTACCCCAGAAGTTGATACCGCGTTCCAGGATGGGCCACGACATTGGGCGGGAGTCCCAAGCGTGAGACTCGACCAGGCCGGCATTGGTCTGCCACATAACCTTTTGTAGCTCCCAGAACTTGCCAAGGAAACCGGGGTTCTTGTAGTTGACCTTTTCTGCTTCCGCTCCGAGCTGAGGATGTTCGTTCTGCTCGATGTACCAGATGCTGTTTGGTAGAGTACCCTGCTTTGCGCAGGTCACTTCCTGCTGTTCGGAAGCCCAATCAGGCAACTTGACCTTGTGAGAGAATAGAGCACAGCCAGTCATGACATGAATGAGGCGGAACTTTGTTTGGATAGTGCGGACGCGTTCCTTCGCTAATTCCCCTTCGGACTTGGTCTTGACAATCTCAACACGGAAGAAATCATTCGCATCGCCTTCAAACCCTTCGTAACCGTAAGCAGAGACTTCGTTTTGCCAATCAGCTTCCGTCACAGGTGGGCGCACATCGTGAGAGTGGAGGCGTCTGTTGGTGGGAATGTGGAACAGCTTGATCACGTCGTTATCCTTCAAGAAGGCAGGGGGCGAAATAGTATCCCATGCGTAAGAGCCGTTCACAGCCTCGCCGTTGACATCGAGTGGCTGCGTAGTGTTCTCCAGAAGCCAGACATTGTTCTCATCCTTGTGGGGGTAAAGAGTGATCTGTTGCTGCTTGCTGCCACCAGGGTACATCAGGTTGTGGGAATGAAGGTATCCACCCTGGGTATTGTGGTGTCTGATGCTGACTCGGCTGCCCAACGCAACATCGACGGGGACGTCCTTCATGCCTTTTGAGTTCAAGGTGGCCTGGAACTCGGAGCTCATGAATCCATCACCCTCACCAGGGTTCTGAAGGATCTGGAAGTGAATAGCAAACATTGCCATGTAGAATGTTACCGGGATTAGGATCAGGCAAAACACTCTGGCGAGGACGTGCTTGAAGAGCAGTCTTGGCGTGACGTTCTTATAGTCACCAAGCACAACCCAGAGTTGAACAATGGTCAAGCTTCCAACCCATGCAATGGTGAAAAGACCCACCCACTTCACGCTGGCAGTTGCACCGAGTCCTAGACCGGTCATGGCAAGCCAGAACCACCAGCTTGGCTGGAAAGCCTTTGTGGGGCCTTGTTCTTGCTGGTTTGTGAAGGAAGTGAATGCCAGCGCAGTGAACGCAGTCATGATCATGAGAGGAGAGTCGAGAAGAATAAGACGTGCTTGAGTGAGGAGTCCGTTCTCTGGTTATCGTTAGTATTGCCCGTAAAACAACCGCGATCTGATCTGCCTACCAAAAATAATGAGCCCAGCGCCCAAGCCAGCGGTCATAGTGCGGCAACCAGCAGCCTTCAGTGTCAAGAACATGGTCGGCACAAGCAGAATACCGCAGATTGCCGGCAGCATTCTCATGGCCACATATGGTACCCCAGGCTCAAGATAATCCTTGCCGATCTCTTTGAAGTCGAAGTTGCCATCGAAACCAGCCATGAATCCGGCCAGTGTCAACAGAAGTTTGGCAAGCGGAGGGTGGACGTCCATGAAAAATTTGCCCTTCATATATTTAGATGCGAAGCCGCCGAAGCTAGAAAGGGGAATGGTTAGCTAGAGCAATACCTGGGGGGGGGGGTGGAGAATACGAACTGGACTTCATCGAACACAACGCTGCTTGGCTGGTATATCCGGAACAGCCTGACAATGGCAGCAATCACTGTCACGAAGATCATGACTCGATAGTCAGAGCCAGGTAGCGAGAAGACATCATTGTCCTTGACTCCATCCGAGGTGTAGTCATTGCGCTTGATGGCGCCTTTCTTCACGGTCGCGGCGACTGGGACTGGGACGTAGGTCGGCACTGGAATAAGAGGTGCACCTTCACTGGTAGGTACAGCGCTCGGCGACGAGCGAGCATTCTTCGATCTCGCCATTATGTTTGTGAAGATGCGAAAGCACCGATGCGATGAGGAAGAATATGACGATCCCTAAAATAGAACCAGGCTAGACACGCTTCCACGAAAGGCTCAAAAGTGGCCCCTGGATCCGTAAATTGACACTCCCAATTGTAGTTAACGAAAGTAATGTAAAGAAGTAGAAATGCTAGAATTAAAAAGACTCCATCTGGAGAAGATAAAAAGGCGGTAGTAGTAAATCGTCTGAGCAGAAGGCCCAGGTGTTTGTGAAGAAAGGAGTTGGGGCCAAGATTGAGTACGAGCTGCATGTGGATGTGAAGGCACCGTGTCCAGAACCAGCCACATGGAGCTGAACGCATGGGTACGGGTACGAATCAATTTTAATTGGCTTTGGAAACAACAGCACATGCAACTTTTCAATAGCTATATCACAATTTATGGGGTTTTTTATCTATATTCAAGATTCAATAGAACCTGAAGCAAAGTTCACTACTAACAATATCACATGGGTAACGGTGAGCTGTGTGTGTTTAACTAAAGGTTATCGAGGATTACTTCCAAATTTACTCTGTTACACCCACGCGTTCCGGGCTTGGCAACAATATTCCCCCCCCGCGATCTGACAAGGGGCGTCGGGATCAACAAGGCTGTCACTCACAGAGCCGCTAAAGCACAGTCTAGTCTAATATGTCGCCGCCTCGCCGCCTCGCCTCAACTCGAGATATATAGATCAAAATCTCGCGACTTGCGACAACTCCCTCATAGCCCGGACTAATGGCTCCCTCAGCCACTACCCCCGATGCACTGGCTGCACTCGATGAGATTAAAGCGCCGGCAGGAGTTGTTCTGCCTCCAAAAGAAATCAAAGGTCAGCGCCCTCCCTCCTCCGCCCGCACCACACCATTGGACAATTTGCTGACTTTCATCCAGCCATCCTAGAGAAGACCGCAGGCTACGTCTCACGAAACGGCGCAGTATTTGAAGGTGTGTATACCCCCATCATCTTGTCCGTGCGGCTTGTGCTGATGTCAATGTCACAGATCGCATTCGCGAGAAAGAGAAGACAAACCCGAAATTTTCCTTCCTGAGCGCAAACGACGCATACAACGCATACTACCAATGGCGACTGAGCGAGATCAAAGAAGGAAGAGGCAATGTTGTTGCGGCGGGTCGCGCTGGAGAGGTGGCCGCCGAGGCAGAGAAGCCGAAAGGGCCACCAGAGCCTCCTGAGTTCAACTTTTCCGCAAAGATGCCCAATATCAGCGCGCAGGATCTCGAGGTAGTGAAGTTGACGGCGCTTTTCGTCTCAAAGAATGGGAGGCAGTTTATGACCACATTATCGCAGAGGGAGGCGGGAAATTACCAGTTCGACTTTCTTCGCCCAAATCACAGTTTACACAATTTCTTCCAACGGCTGGTGGACCAATACACAGCGTTATTAAGGGCGGGTGGAATGGATGGGGATGGGGGCAAACTCCAACAGGAGCGGATACAAGCGTTGGAGCGCAACGTAACGGACAAATTCAACGTCCTTGGTCGGGCGAAGCAACGCGCGGAATGGTTCAAATTCCAGGACGAGCAGAAGGTGAAGAAGGAGGAGGATGCCGAGAAGGAGAAGCTCAGTTACGCACAAATTGACTGGCACGATTTTGTTGTAGTCGAAACCGTCGTCTTCACCGAAGCCGACGACCAAGCCGTCCTCCCAGCTCCAACCTCGCTATCAGAGCTCCAATACGCATCCCTAGACCAGAAGGCCCACATGTCCATAAACCACAACCTACGCATCGAGGAATCCTTCCCATCAGAAGAAGACTCGTACTATAACAACTACCAGGCCCAGCAGGCGCCACAGGTCCACCAAATGGCACCACCTCCCGCCCCCCAAGCGCAGCAACAGTATCCTCCACAGGCCCCAGCCATCCGCACAAAATCAACAGAAGAAGAAGACGAAGAAGAGGCACGCATCCGTGAGCGCACTGAAGCTCGCGAGCGCGCACAAGCCGCACAGGCCCAAGCTAAGGGCGGCGCAGCTGCACCGATGAAGATCAAGGAGAACTACATCCCCCGCGCAGCGCAGCGGGCGGCGAATAAGAACGCACAGATGGCGCTGTGTCCGAACTGCAAGCAGCAGATTCCGTATAGTGAACTCGATGAGCATATGAGGAGTACATATCCCCATCCCCCTCTAATTATCCCAGCGAACAGAACATACACTAACACGAACAACAGTCGAGCTCCTCGACCCGCGCTGGAAAGAGCAGAAGTCGAAATCGGACGCGCGCTACGCGACTACGAACCTGTGGAACAACGACGCGGCGAACAACCTTAAGCGACTGGCGTCGCAGCGGCCGGACATGTTTGACGGCGTGACGGGGCAGGCGCTGAGTGAGGAGGAGGAGGCGAGGAGAAAGAAGGCTGCGATCAGCTATGATGGGAATCCGGAGGGGAAGGATGCCGCGAGGGCGGCGGCGGGGATGCAGAATGTCAATGTGGATGAGCAGATTCGGAATATCCATTTGAAGTTTGCGGACAGGAAGTAGGGGGAGTATGGCAAGGGTTGGCGTCGGGGGGGTTAAGCATAATTTGTAAAATCATGGGGGATATGTGCCACTTCAAGAGGGCTTTGGTTACAGAAGTTAGGGGTCGTTTGGCTGGGCGGAGCGATCAATATTACGTGTATAAAAGGCGGGAATACAGAGGTTAAAGATGAGGAATAAATAGCCCAAGAACATTTGATGCATGTGCGGGTCAGACCATTATTTGTCTATGAAATCGCCAGACTGCACCACCTTCTATCTACATCTTCATACAATACAGATCCCAAGAAATGTAAAAGCGGTCTCTAGTAACCGTCCTTGCCCCACTTGTTGTACTTCTCGTGAAGTTCCTGTAGCAATAAGTTAGCAAGTCTGTTCCATATAATTCATCTCGCCCATCAACCACTATCCAGCATGGACCCCCTCTCCACGGCAGGCTTTCACATCCTCCCCTCCTCTCGCATCCCAAAGAGCCACCAGGAAATTTCCACATACCTTTGGCAAGTTGACATTGGGAATAATGACGCTGTGCAGCGCACTCGGCGCATCCCTCGGAGCGTTGGCCGGGTTTCCACCAGGGTGGTATTGGTACTTGAAGTCGCCCTTGGAGTCGGACGGGCCAGGCTGCTCCCATGGCTTGCTGTTCGGGGAGGTGGCGATCTGGGCCTCAGAGGTTCCAGAGGTGGGGTTGGCGCCTATAAAATCGCCGCGTTAGCCCTATTCCCCCTACCCTTCCATCTATCTTCGTCGCCAATCCGTTCCGGCAGCTGCAGGACAGGAGCGAGCTTACCAAGGTAGTAACCGGCACCACCGACGGCAGCGCAGGTAGCAGCCATCAAGACCTAAACAAACACCAACATCAGCTTCTCCTCATCCAATTGACCCCCCATAGCTCATCCGAGGCCCAACGCCTCCGTGTCGGGGCCCCGACGAGCTCGCGGGGGGGAAGGGAAGCACCAACATAAAGCTCGGGGTCCTTCTTCGCGCCCTTGCTGAGCGTGCCCTCCGACTTCGACGCCATGCGGGCGGCGGTCGCGAATCCGCGGGCGAATGGGGCAGACATATTTGCTTTGTTGTAAGAGAGGCGGGTGGTATGGGGCGAGCAATTGGTTGCGGGTTTGTGCAGTGGTTGGTGGTCGATTTGAAGTTATTCCGTATTTCTGGCCCGCTTCGGCAAAAGTTGGGATGCGGTCACGGATCACGTGGGAATGGGTGGTTGGGCGGTACTGATTGGCTCGGGAGGATGGCACGTCATGTCTTTGGTGCCAGAACGGGACGTATCTCCTCGGGAGGTATATGGGGATGAGTAAGGTGGTGGTTTACGCCGTAACGGGATTTGGGGGATTTGTGAAAATTTATTAGTAAAATCCTATGTATGGTTAACGTTAAGCATGTGCCTTTTTGCTTAGTCGTTCTAGTTTCGTGTTACGGGGGGGGTGTTGGGGGTATTAAATTTGGTGGAAATGTGAGAAATATAAACGCTTCTTAAATATTAAACACGACTTCACGCTCAGAACCAAACGAACTACGTGCGTTATTATTATGTGATATTTACTACTTATGAATCCTAATATATAATCGGCAGCATATCGATGATCTATTCTACAAATCCAATCCTTTGGTTCTGTCCCGATCTGGGACAACGACAATGTGCTGGCACTTTAAAAATCACGCGTCGCAACGCTAGGTTTGAAGCTGAGATACCCTCCAATATCAAGCAAGTATCTAATCATTACCTAGTAGACTAAAGCTATATAAGCCGGACTCAGAGAGTATAAAATTACGAGTGTTAGAAATACGGATGGTGCCATTATTCGGTCGTCCTTTGAAAGCACCTTGGACAAAGTGAGCATTTACAAAACCAAAACCACTGTCTCATCTGACAATATACAAGGGAGCAATCAAGGGTGTATCAAGGGGAAAATTTCTGCTGAACAGCGGTACCATCTGTGCCATTCCATGGGGGATAAGTCCGGCTCGGTGAAATTACAATGTCACTGGCACTGACGCGATCTGGCAAGGAGATGCTCTGGCCAGGAATATTGATCAGGCAAGAGGAGGGTGGGCAAACTCGTACTTGCTTATATCATGCATGTTCTTATTCGCTAGAGACACCATGTTGTTTACCACACGGGGAATCCCATTCACAGAGACGAGATGAGCCGTCCCAGCCTTCCTCTCCTGAGAAGCAACACATCACACCTGTGAACCTGGTATCAACACAGAGTCTTCTTCCAAGCTTCACTACACTTCATATACACATCCTGCAAACCATCAACTACTCATTGCCTGGCATCTGGCTTTGCAAACGGAGTGTTTTCTATTACAGGGGGTCGCGCGGCCTAGGACGAGGCTGATATAATACGGCCCAGCTTATCGGGGATAACCAAACAAAACCCCCAACACCTTCCTTCCACACAAGTCGTCCCACCTCCAGACATTTCCCTCCCCGTCTGACCTCGAGGTATCCGCGTTCACATCCACGACAATTACGCGTCTTGCTCTCCATCTCTCGCCATTGCACATTGCATGATAACCCCTAGCCTTGCTTCTACCCAGCATGGCCGCAACTCTGCTCTCCATGGTCCATACCGCGACGCGTTGCGACACTCCCGAGTCAACCCTGAGCCACATCACCGCCGAAGCCGCCTCATCCAACGTGCAATCCTCGTCCTCGACGCCTCCAACAAGCATCGCTGACTCGACGAGCGTGTCGTCCCCTAGCTCAAAGCGCGACGGGCCTTTGTTGTCGATCTTCGATGCCCACATTGACGATGACGAGTTCCCCATTGACGAAGAGCACGATGAGGACGACGAACAGGATGCCAGCAATGGCCGCCCGAGACGGGCCAGGAAGATCACGGTGAAGACGGCGGATTGGGCGGATAGCGTCACGTCGTCGGCGTCGAAGAAGTCGCGTAGTGAGAGGGGAGGATCTGTGACGCGTCGCCGCACGATTTCGGGCGAGACGTTAGTTGCCTCCCATGGAAATGGCATTGATTTCTCTACGGAGACGAACGTGGAAGAGACACGCGAAGTCTTGGAAGATGACAATTTGGCCCAAGATTTGCAATTGCCAGCCAGGAAGCTTCAAAAGTCCCGCAGCGCAATGAGCCTTGGGACGGAGAGCAGCCTGGGCAAGAAGGCTCGCGCTGCGAAAGAGGAGGCGGGGAGACGAAAGTCTGCGCGCTTCACGAATGAACCGACTGAGAGCCTTACCAAGAAGCTGAGCGTGCTGGGGAAGAGAGGCCGTGATGCAATTGACGACGCCTCATTCAAGATTAAGCGCGAGCTGAGGAGGTTAGCTGATACCAATGAGTTTGCAAAGATCGAAACGAAGCCTGTTGTACACGAGGTGTGGAGCTGTGGAAAGCTTGTTACCGGCAATGAGCCGCCCAAGAAGAAGAAGGCCGAGGAACCTGCTGTTGCACACCAGGTCTGGAGCCGTGGAAAGCTTGTCACTGAGCCACCCAAGAAGAAGGCCGAGGAGCCAATTATCATTCACGAAGTCTGGAGCTGCGGCAAACTCGTCACCGGCAACGAGCCACCCAAGAAGAAAGCCAAGATCGAAGAGAAGGTTAAAGAGCCCGAACCCGAGCCCGTCGAGGAGGCGCCCGAAGTCAAGAAAGTCAAGAAGTGGCTCAACAGAGGCCTCTACGCCGGACAAGAAGCTATCGTAGACCTCTCAAACGCCTACACGGCTAAGGAGAGAAAGGCAATGGCAAAAGCCAACGCCGAAGTGAAGAGACGAAGCATCCTCCCTCTCCCCCTCTGGGCAGGGCAGCGCATCCTCCTCAACGGCCGCGACTTCAAGCTGCCCTTTGACGTGTGCTCACCCCTTCCACCGGGACAGCCAAAGCCAGATGAGTGGAGGAAGACTACAAAGAGTAAGTCCCCCCTTGCGTCCCTTGAAGAATCTAAAAGCTAACCCCCATAGACCGCTTCATCGGCGACGCCGCCGCGCTCTGGAAGAAAAGCAAACACTTCAGCGACTCGGACTCGCGCTGCATCTGCTCGCCCTCCACCGGCTGCGGCGAGGACTGCTACAACCGCATGATGCTCTACGAGTGCGACAACGGCAACTGCCCCCTCGGTGCTGAACTGTGCGGCAACCGCGCGTTCGCGGACTTGCATGAGCGCCGCGCGAAGGGAGGAAAGTATCGCGTGGGCGTCGAGGTGATCAAGACGGTGGATCGCGGGTATGGGGTTAGGGCCAATAGGTGCTTCCAGGAGGGCCAGATTATTGTGGAGTATACGGGGGAGATCATTACGGAGCCGGAGTGTCAGAGGAGGATGAGGGAGGATTATAAGAACAACGAGGTAAGCTATGCTATGCATCAACAACTCCCTTCCCCCCCAACTGCCACTGGCCCGGACCCCTAGCTAATGGCAATGCAGTGCTACTACCTCATGCTCTTCGACCAAAACATGATTATCGACGCCACCCGCGGCTCCATCGCCCGCTTCGTCAACCACTCGTGCGAACCAAACTGCGAGATGGTGAAGTGGATTGTCGGGGGGAAACCACACATGGCTCTGTTCGCGGGCAAGAACCCGATTATGACGGGGGAGGAACTGACGTATGATTATAAATTCGACCCCTTCTCTTCGCGGAATGTGCAGGAGTGCCGGTGTGGCGCGGAGAGTTGTAGGGGGGTGCTTGGGCCGCGGCCGAAGGAGGGGAAGGGGGCTAAGGAGGAGGGGGGGAAGGGGGCGAAGATGGTGAAGAAGGTGAAGGGGGCGGTGAAGAAGGGGAAGAGGAAGTTGAAGGAGTTGATGGGGGGGGATGCGGAGGAGAAGGGGAATAAGAAGAGGAAGATCCTTGTTCCGGTTGGGAAGTCGAAGGCGAAGATCGCGAAGACGAAGTCGAAGCCGGCAAAGGCGCTGGCGAAGGCTAAGAAGGTCGCGAAGAAGATGGGCAAAGTCGGCGGCGGTGCTGGTCGTGATGCTACTACTGCTGCTGCTGCTGATGCTGCTACGTCTACGCCCAAGAAATCCCCGAAGCCGAGTAAAGCTCCCAAGGGGCTTAAGCAGGCCAAGTTGTCGTTTGGGAATGAGCGTCTGACGGTCGTGGCGGATGCGAGCGCGGAGGGGGAGAAGGAGAAGGAGGCGGGGGAGGTGAAGGTTGTTAAGGCGAAGAAGAGTGGGGTTGTGGTGGTGAAGAGGAGGGGGACGAAGGTTGTTATGAAGAAGGGTGTTAGGGGGCCGGGGAAGAAGGGGAAGGAGGCTGGGTTGGCGAAGGAGGGTGGAAGTGCCAAAAAGGCAACACCGAAGAAGAGCACCCCGAAGAAGGTCGCTGCGGCGGTGGTTGTGGATGCACCGGAGGCGGCGCAGTGAACACCCTCCGTTCCGTTCCGTCTGGCAAGTCAAGTCAAGGCATTTATTCATTGTTTTCAACATCAAGCCCATCAAGGCAACGCACACATACGTCGTCATCAGGTTCAACATTAGCCCTGGAGTTTTCGGAGTCTCTGCACGCTTATTTCCCCGCATTTTTGTTTTTTGCTCTACAGTTTTCATCGTCGTTTGTTCACGCCATACGTTTCTTTTCGAGGTTGGTGGATGAGTTGGTTGGGAAGGTGGTGAGGTGGTGAGGTGGTGGGTGAGGATGGGGAGTAGGGGAAGGGGAGGATATGATAGATACAGCTGGGTCGGGGTGGGTGGCACACTACTTTGTAACATTAGATATTAGGAAATGGGGATCGTTAGCTGGGACTGGGACTGGAGTAGGGAATTTGAGATTTGTGTGTTTTTTTCCTGCTGCTGGGTTATGATGCAGCGTTTTGTGGATTGGTGTGAGGGTGAGATGTGTCAGTGTGTCTGTGTGTGTTTGTGTGTGATACCGTAGTAGTGGAGTAAGTGGTGACGCGTGTGTGTTATGCATGCACCATGATCTGTACAGTGCAGTTTCCCAAACAACCCCCTATTCCTCGCATCTGCAAATGTGTGATGTTTTGACGCCTGTCTGTCTGGCTCTCTGGCTGGCTGGCAACTTGATACCACCAGACCAGTACCCTCGGACGCAGCCTCCTGCATGCCCCGTGAAGAATTCCATCATGGTTACTCTACTCACTCTACCTCACTGGCTATACCTGACATCATTGGCAGGTCGCGTATTTTTTCGTGTTTGAGCTACTGCATTTGTGTCGTCGGAGTGCTACCCGCTTGGGCCCCTTTAATTGGGGGGGTTGACCAATCAGAATATTCGCTGGGGGGGGAATTACCGATGATTTTTTGGGGTTGTGTGGGTGGTGGTGGGTGTTGTGGTGGGATTACGGGCAACGGGCAAGGGAGGGATTGGTAGGGAGAGGGAATGGGGAAAGATGGGATGAAGGAGTATATATGGATAATAGAGGGCATATAGATGAGTATGAGATATAGCTGAGTTTGTTTATATTTATTTATTATTTATATATGGCTGCTATGGGTATATTTGTATATATTCTTCATCAATACCAACGCATAAACAGGCATAAACCTAAATGATTTGTCGCATTAGATACAGTCCTGTACAGTACTCTACATTAACTCAGTGCATTAAGTTCCGTTTCAGTGCATTAATTTAGCACTGTTTAGCACACAGCACACTGCAGCACTCTAATTTGCTTCATCACACCCCCCATCCCAGTGCATCCCAGTGCATCCCAGCGCATCTTCACCCCCAATCTTCCCAGTCGTGTGGTTCACTTTAGTGGGTTTTAGCACTTTTAAAGGTTAGCGGTTATGCACTGTTCCCTGCCAAATCCCTTGTGAATCCTAGCGTTTACCCTGGTCGATTATGTAGCTTATGTAGCTTTTATCACCCGTTTAGCTTAGCTCTGCACCCTTTTCCTACCCTTTCCTTACCCTTTTCCACTATGTACCCTTGTACTCCCTCCCCCCCTTGACATTTTTAGAGGTGCTTGTGCTTTCCCTTACCACTCTACTCTCTCCTTCTCTTTCCCTTGACTGACTGACGAGAGACAGCGACAGAGACACAAACCACTTCCTCGACCCTCGAACTCCCCACTCTCTACTGTACACTATTGCACGCACAACGCATCATACATATTCCCACTACCGACGAGGAACTCCTTTTCTTTTTAAAAAAAAACCAACTCTTAATATATCTGCGACTCAGCGACTCTGCTACTATCCCAATCGCATTCTTCGCTTCAACTATTGTCATTACAAACTATCGCCATTCTAATACCCAACCCAGCGACAGCCAGACAGACAGAACGACATCGCAGACATCGCAGACATCCCTTACTACACACCCATCGATAATAACCTCCAGCGAGGACCACAAACACCCTCCAATCCCGCGCACCACCGACAACCACCCACCGCGCCGGCGAACAATGAGATAAACAACCTCCACAACCATCAGCTGGGCCGCACAGCTCCCCGCGCAACATTCAACCTCCACAATCCCACATACACCCACCCACCCTCGCCATGTCCTCACCACCACGCGACCCCCCCCCTCCCTCCCAGGGACCACCCAGCATCATCTCCTCGCGCATGACCGACATCGCCTCCGACGACGGCAATGACGCCGCCTCCCACGCAACCCCCGCCTACCGCACCTCCACAAACCGCCAAAGCGTGCAGTCCTCGCGCCCCGGCACCGGCAGCGCCGCCGTCTCAACACGGAGTCCCTGGTCTGCCTCGCCGCCCTCGCGACGCGGTCCCGGCGGTGCTGGGAATGGCGGTGGGATTCCCAAGTCCGGCACGCCCTCGAGCCTGTCGGGGGGCTGTCCACCGAGCTCAACGAGCAGGACCCACGTCCCCTCCCTCACATCCCATGCGTTCTTCCGACCGATGAGTTCGCAGCGCCTGCAAGCGCAGCGGGGGGGACCGAGGACGCCAAACTCGAATCATAGAGGGAGCGGGGACTTTGCGGACGCGAATACACCCCCCGTTCCCAGCATCGCGTCGGGATACACGAGCCATCCGATCGCGAGTCGGGATGATAGCGGGCCGCCGCCGCCGTCGAGGGGGACGGAGATGAGCGTCCCAGAGTATATACAGACGACTACTGCTAATACGAGCCCGACGCATGGGCATTACCAGACCACCAGCCTCAGTTCGTCGGTGCAGCCGCTGCAGGTTAATTCTCCGACTGCTGCGAATCTGAATGGATTGACTGTTAACACCGGCCTCACGACGTTCCGCAATGCCGGACTCCCCACGCCGTCGAAATCCCCGCACTCCTTCCGCTCGTCTTTTCTCCTGCCGTCGAGGGGGGGCGATCTAGTGCCGCATAGCCCGAATAGGAGTAACCACGGGCACTCCAAACTCTCTTCCGGCGCTACATCACCCGCTCCACGGCCATCAGACTTAACACCCCTCCCCTCCCCAACCACCAACCCCACCACCGCCGGCGCCTCGGGCGAAAAAAGCGCAGGAGAAAAGAACTACGTCTCCTTCCCCGGCAACACGCGCTTCTTCCTCGGCGGGCGCCTCCAAAACGCCCGCGACCGCCCCGTCAACATCGCCACCGGCATCCTCGTCATCGTCCCCGCCGTCCTCTTCTTCGTCTTCCAAGCCTCCTGGCTCTGGCACCGCGTCTCCCCCGCCGTCCCGGTCGTCTTCGCCTACCTCTCCTTCATCTGCTTCTCCTCCTTCGTCCACGCCTCTGTGTCGGACCCGGGCATCCTGCCGCGGAACCTGCACCGCTTCCCGCCGCCGCCAGCGACAGAGGACCCGCTTACCCTTGCCCCGCCCACGACGGCGTGGTTGATTGTCAAATCCCATCTCCCGGAGAGCACGGCCATGGAGGTGCCGGTGAAGTACTGCAAGACGTGTCATATTTGGCGGCCGCCGCGGGGGCATCATTGCCGCATCTGTGATAATTGTGTGGAGACGCATGATCACCATTGTGTGTGGCTGAATAATTGTGTGGGGAGGAGGAATTATCGGTACTTCTTCACCTTCGTGGCGGGGGGGACGGGGATGGCTGTTTTTTGTATCGTTACTAGCGTCGTCCAACTCTTGGCCATTGCGCGCGATAACAAGTCCTCTTTCGGCGCCGCGATTGGGAGGGAGAAGGGGGTTTTTGCACTACTGGTTTATGCGGCGGTGGCGCTGCCGTATCCGGCTGCGTTGTTGGTTTATCATATTTTCTTGTCAGGCAGGGGGGAGACGACGAGGGAATTGCTTAATGGACGGAAATTCAAGAGGGGGGAACGCCATCGACCGTTTACCCTGGGGAGTGTGCTGAAGAATTGGATTGCGGTGTTGGGGAGGCCGAGGGG